>JANAVB010014999.1:2869251-2999571 GCA_029216955.1 Iris pallida | reverse complement strand
TTGTTCCATTGTCTTTCTCATGTGTTTCTAACCCACTTAGTACTTAGTTTTTCATTTCCATGGTTAAATTCTTGTAAATCTAGCTTGTGGTATTTTCAAATTTAAGGAGTTTTGATCTATCAAACTTGCATATTTTGCTATTGGATGGTTTCATGTCGTAGATAATTCCATTTAGCTCAAATTTGACCTACAGGAGTCTGGATTTAGGTTCCTATTGTTGTTTGGTGGAGCATGGAGGTCATGGTATTTTCATGGATATGTTCTCTGTGGGAGTCATTAATTGCAATTTTGGCCGCATGAGCATTTTAGCTCTGAGCGCATATGGCCAATCCAATAGCTGGCCGTATATGCACTCATAGCTGGCCGCATATGACAGTTCATTTGCTGGCCGCATGGTCATGGCCAATTGCATTGCATGCATTTGTAAGTTCTGGCCGCATATGCTCAATGCATAGCTGGCCGCATGGCCAATTGCATTTTGCATGCATTTAGCTTGCATGCTTATATATTTAATTAGCTTGCATGCTTATATATTTAATTAGCTTGCATGCTTTTATATTTGTATGCTTAATAATTGTGAGCCGCATAGGCCCTTAGCTTTGCTGGCCTTAGCACTTGTGAGCCGCATAAGGCCAATCTAGTTTCTGGCCGCATAGGCTATTGGCCCAATGGCCATGGCCACTTAATTACCTTGCTGGCTTGCATGCATTTTTGCATGCATTTTGCTTGCATACTTAAATATGCATGGCCCTTTTTCCTTTTTACTTATTTTGCATGCATTAGTACTTAATGTCAGGAATTAGCATTTGCTTATTTTGCATGCATTAGTGCTTAATGGCAGGAATTAGCATTTGCTTATTTTGCATGCATTAATACTTAGCCGCATAAGCATTAATACTTTTGCATTTGCTTATTTTGCACTGCATCCAGTTGCATGCAATATTGGATTGGCCGCATAAGCATTTATGCTTAGCCGCATAAGCAATGAATTGTTGGCCGCATGCAAGCATTAAATTGCTTAGCCGCATAAGCAAATGTAAGCATTGGCCGCATTCCAGCATTTATATGCTTGGCCGTGCACATTTATTTGCTTGGCCACGTGGCCTAAGCAAATGCTGGCCGCATAGGCTTCCCCCTTCACTAATTGTAGCCGCATATGGCCATTGCCAATTGCTCAGCCGCATATGGCCAAGTAAATGGTTGGCCGCATATGGCCAAGCGAGCCGTATGGCCTTAGCTTAACTTGTGGCCATTTAATAATTTTGGCCGCATGGCCTACGTAATAATTTGGCCGCATGCAATATTTAATTTCTAGCCGCATGGCTTATATATTAAGCACTTGTATTATGGCCCCCACCTCATCCACTCTTGGCCACATGGCCTATTTATCATTCTTGGCCGCATGCAGCAAATGTGTGCTGGCCGCATATTGTTTAGTGATAGCATTTATTAGCTGACCGCATGGCAATTTTATGCGACAATTTTTCCTAAGCCGCATGAGTCCCCCACAGCCCTTGCCCCTGCTAATATTTAATTACTAAATGTATGCTTGTGTCATATTAATTTTAAGTGTATTTTCTGACACGATGGTGGCCCGTTGTAGTGCACTTTTGACAAATGACATGACATGATAGTGGCCCGACGTGGCGCACTTCTGACAGTAAACATGACATGACAAGATTGAATGGCCTGGACACCGTGGATGATTGTGTTTGTACAATTGAACCGGTAATGTTTGCATCATGTCTAGGACAGGGATTCCGAGTTCCACGGACAGGGGTACCTACCGTAAAATAACTAAGATTAATAACTAGAATAATTCAGTAGTCATGAGAGATTTTTTTCAGTTACAGGCGATCCCGTTATTCCGGCCACCATTGTGGACTTGCAGCCTGCCGACGAGTAGGGCACAAGTCTAGATTCACTGATGTATGGAAAAGAACGAGGCACTGCTTAATTGTCACGCCCCGATTCCGTAGAATCGATAGTCGTCCCCCGGGCGTAATGCCCTGCGAACCTAAGTTACGATCGCACAAGGCATAGTCATAAGGTTATCCGAAACACAACATCAAGTTAGAGTACGCAGAGAAATTGAATGACACATTTGAAATAGAAATAGACTTTTCCATTGATAATAAAAGAACTTTACATGGACTTCTTTACAATCATTGTCGTGCGGGCTACAACATGACTCGACTTACAAAATGAACGTCGATGAGATAGTCGTTCCATACTTACATTCCTTTTTACAAGCAAATATAACACTTTCCACCTGCTATCGAGGCGAGTCGAGTCGTCATCTTCTTTTGGAATGAGTGTGGGGTCTTCTTCAAAAGAATCTAGAAACACAAGCCTTCACACGCGGACGAGGCTTCAAAAGGGCTCACTTCGCCTTGAGCTTTTAGGTGGCACGTCCTTCGTGGTTCGGGATACCTGCGTGGAGAGCGAGGATCAGTACATTACACTTTGTACTGGTGCGTGGCTATTTAAGTTCCAAGCTCTCATTTGGTTGAAGAGTTTATATGACTTAGAGTATGAATGTTTCTAACCATCCTAATGAATTTCAAACAAGCATATGACATAATGAAATTTACGTTGAAACTTACCCACGGCGGCCCGTGCCGCGCCTTATGAAACTTACCATGTTCTTCCTGTCAATTGTTATCATTTCCATACCAAGTGCAATATTTCGTGTGTTGGTCACTGGCTCCCAGAGCCATCGTGGACTCCTTTTTGCTATTAGTCGAGGCCCTTTCAGTGCGAGTAGCGAGCCCCACTGCAAGTCTCGCCTAACATTGTGCCCAGCACAGCTTATGAGAATGTTTCCTTCTTGGCCGCAACGGTCCCGTGGCCCCGGATTGCCGTACGGGGAAACTCTATCTTGTCGACAAGTTGTCCATGACCGTGCAAAGACCATTTTTCTTCTTTTAGTTATTAAGACATAGCCTACATTCTCTTTAAAAACTCAATTATTTTACCGTGCCCATGCCCTTGCATTTATCTTTTCATTCGCAACAACACTATCGACTTTGCCTAAGAAGGGGGTCGAGAAGAGAAGGGTCAGCCACTCACCTTGAGTTTACTCCGGCGAGAGAACTTGTTGGTCGCGCTAGACGTCGCCTACGCGATTACCTGAAATCGCACAAGCAACTGATTAGAACACTGCATTATTCAAGGAGTTCGATAGAAAATGCGAGTTCGAAATGCAAGCCATAAAAACCATCGAAAACATTAACGAAAACGCATTCAGAAAACAAATCCAAAACCAACGCAAGCGGCGTGAAAAGCAGAGCAACGGGAGGTCTCTCCCGACTCAGCCGCAGAGTCAATCCTCGAGGCGAAACCCGCTGAATATGGAACTTGGCTCCGAAGAAGACATTGAAGACTAGATGGCAACTCTAGAGGGAGGTGAATAGAGTTTATAGCGATAATAACCAATTAAAAATTAAACTCTTTCATAAGCTAAAATTAATCAGAGTAAATACGGAAATAAATAAGAGCAAGAAAGCATACGCAAACACAGCCGATTTTAACCTGGTTTTCCTCGTGGAGGACTAGTCCAGGCCTAAGAACTCTAGCTCAGGATTAAATCTACTATTTGTGAAATAGTAGTTACACCCTGCGCCTTTTCTTCAGAAGAGCACGTCAACTTCTTACAAAGGATCGCAGTGGCGATGCTTGGAATTTTCCAAGCAACTTTTTGAACTCTTGCACAAGACTCCTAACTGAGAAATGCTGAGCACTCGAGGCTTAGAAGCTTGTGGCTAGTAGATGAAGAAGGGTATGGCTTATATTGAGATTTAGAGAAAAGAGAAGAGAAGATTGAATGAATGAAAATGAGAGAATTCATGGCCTATTTATAGGATATTAGCAGGCAGAATTCGGCCAGAATTCTGGTAGGATTTTTCAAATATTTGGCCGTTGGACAACTAGCAACCAGCCAACCCTAAAAATAAGGATGCTAATTTTTAGGGGACAGAGTTCGGCCCGAACTCTGTGTGGAGGCAGAGTTCGGTCCGAACTCTTTCTCCAGAGCACAGAATGGGTCTTAAGGTCTAATGGGCTTATTTGGATGTGTGGAGCTTATGGATTTTGGGTAGGTTTATAGGTTAAGTCTTAAGAGCTCAGCACTACTCAGCTTACATCAATCTAGACTCAATAAAATTATAAAATACAGACTCAACAATGACTTACAATTGCAAAACTGAGCTGTCGTCTGACTTGAGCTGGATGTAGTCGTCGTGTGTCGTATTGAATTATTACAAGTATTATTTAGTCAATGTTATCAATATTTGGTTGACTGTGACTTTGTGTCAATAATCTCCCCATATTGATAATTGACAAAATAATAATTGTATATTCAATATTCATACGTGGACACATCTAACGACAAAAAGCATAGCTCCCCCATAATCAGTGCCGAGCTTTAGAAAATAGCTCCCCCGTAAACAATGCTTTGAATCTTGTTGGCCTGATAAGAATATTCTTCCAAAAGCATATATACATAGACGAACAGAATATAGAATATACATATCTCCCCCTTTTGGCATTTAGCAATTTAAGATAAACAATTCATAACTGGCAAACACACCAAAAGATAAGAGAAGAAACTGCATATAAACTGATATAACGACCAAATGTCTCAAGAGTCATAATAGAAGAAATGACATAAACTGATAGAACTACCAAAGTCTCAAAAGTCACAACCCATAATAAGTCTAATACAAACCAAGTACATAAAAGCAACTAAAAGCAAAATGCATAAACCATAATCTATGATCCTCAGTAGCAGCATCAAGGAGCAATCCATATCCATCACGAGCACGTGAAGGCCCGGCGTCGTCTGATGGATCAGTAAAGGAGCGATGTGGGTCCACGAATGCCGCATCCGGATCCATATAGCGAAGAACCCAAGGGTCATCGATACGAAATCCCTCACGACCAGGGTCTCGCTCCATAGGAATGGGCATGGAAGGATGGCGAGACATGGAATACCGAATATCATGCAGCGAGTTGCTGATAGCACTCATCTGTAAGGTGGTCCGGTAATCCAGCTGAGTCCAACGATCGTCCTCCAAAGTGAAGCGATCTCGGAGCATGGTCTGAAGAGACTCGAGAGTGGCAGGAGGAGGAGGAGGATCCTGTCCCAAAGGAGGGGCATCTGGCTCATCATCAGAATGCTCAGACACGACTGGTGAGCCAACGGCCGCCTGAAGCCGCCTTGCCTTAGAGAGAAGGCAGGGGCAGGTAAGAATGGACACTCATCAAGAGGTACATAAAACGCACAAAGATCATAGGAAGGTATAATGCATAAACCAAATATCTTGGTTTCTTCCTACAATTAATCATCCAATCCATCATTGTGCATGGAAGATTAAAGGGAACATGAAAGTGGAGATGGTATAAGGCCAAGATTTCAAAATAAGTAACTTCATCGGTAGAACCCGCTTTGGGTAGAATGGTGTTGAAAATGATCCGATGAAGTTCATAGAAATAGGGATTGAGGAATTTAGCCAAAAGCTTACGAGGACGTGTGTTAGGGCTACACAAGTCGTCCTTGAAGCTTTCAAGTGAAATCCCTTCGGAAAATTAAAATGATCGAGCTTCAACAAGCTTTTTCCATGAATTAGGCTCTTGGAGTTCAAGATATTAGGCCAATTCGAAATCGTCAAAAGAGATATCAATTTCCGCAACCCTGAATAAATATGTGTATCATCATGGGTGAGGTTGCAGTAGAACATTTGAATAGCACTACGATAAATGACCGAATTTGTGGTAACAAGTTCATCAAGGCAAAGGTCATGAAAGAGTGCATCATGTTGTGAAAATATAGTAAAGTTGATAGGGTGTCCCGCAAACACCGGACGTGTCCGAAAATCACTAAACCAATCATTTGATGCGTCTAGTGATACAAAAATTTGGTCGTCAAAAGTGTTTGGGTCATGAGGACGTGGAGGATTGAACAACGGATGGATTTGTTGTTCAATGGCCGGTGCAACGGGTGGTGCAACGGGCGGTTCAACGCGAGGAGGAGCATTCGACGAGGATGCTCCCTCGGTCCGAAGTCTCTTCCCGCGGTTGAACAAATGTGGAGCCATAACACAATAAAGATAATAAAAGAAATTTGAGATATAGAAAAGTATAAAATTATACCTCAAACTAGTGATGAACAATAAAGGAGAATTGAAAAAGATGCCTTCTCCTTGAGTTTGGGGAAGAAAAGAGCTCTAGAAAGTTGAAATTAGGGTTAGGGTTTTGAGAAAAAGATGTTTGAGAAGTGAAAAAGGTGGTAATGAAGAAGAAGAGGGAGAGGAGAACCCAAAAATATGGAAAGGGTTTCAAGTGGTCGGAACAAATAATGGCCATTAGATCTAAATTTTGATCAACGGCTGAGACTGTTCCCGGTTCTGGAACAGTCAGGCCGAATTCGGCCCGAACTCTGGTAAGGACAGAGTTCGGCCCGAATTCCGGATCCTGGTCACAGAATAGGAATCAGGCTGATATGAAAAAAAATGGTTAAGTAAGAGAGACCAATATAAGACAAGAGTATAAACAAAAAAGATCCAGGAAGTAAACAAAGAGTGACAGAGAATGAACCCGAAGCAGCAAGGTGAAGTTGAAAGAATAGTATTTCAGCATGTGATAAATAAAAGTAAACCGTATAATAAACAAAGAATTATATCATGATTAATATTTTGAAGCTGCCATGGGTTAGCTGCAGGGGCCGGATCCCAGCTAGCGGTAGTCCTGAGGACTAGTGCACCGTGTCGCTTAGGCTTTTACGCCTTGTTGTCAGAAGGACCCTTTCGGCTTGTACCCATAGCAAATTCATCATAAGAGAATCACGATATACTCGATATTTACGTAGGTTGATTTTAATTTATAACAGCTTCATCTAAAATTCAAGTTCACGACAAAGAAAATTGAAGCGCTCTTCGGATAATGGTTTTGTAAAGAAATCTGCTAACTGATGATCAGTGTCAATAAATTCTAAGTTAATCGTGCCATTTTGCTGATGATCATGCAAAAAGTGATACGTATTTCAATGTGCTTCGTGCGTGAGTGACAAATGGGGTTCTTAGTGAGATTTATAGCACTATGTTGTCACAAAAGATTAGAATATGTATGAAAGATAAGTTGTAGTCTTCAAGATTTGCTTCATCCACAGAATTTGTGCACAACAACGCCCAGCTGCAATGTATTCAGCTTCTGTTGTGGATAGTGCGACAGAATTCTGCTTCTTGCTAAACCAAGAGACTAAAGCCTTTCCTAATAAAGGACACGTACCGCTCGTACTTTTACGATCGACCTTGCATCCGAAAATCAGCATCAGAGTAACCAATGAGGTCAAATGATGTTGACTTGGGATACCATAGAACTACTGTAACCGTACCCTTAAGGTATCGAAAGATACGCTTAACAACGGTCATGTGTGATTCCTTAGGATTTGCTTGATATCTAGCACACAGGCAAACGCTAAACATAATATCAGGGCGACTAGCAGTAAGATAGAGTAGACTGCCTATCATACCTCAATACTTACGTTGATCTACGGGTTTGCCGCCATCATCTGGTTCAAGTTTGGTTGAAGTAGCCATTGGAGTGCTGATTGGTTTGACGTTGTCAAGGTCGAATTTCTTCAGTATGTCCTTTGTATACTTCGATTGACAGATGAAGGTTCCATTTGACATTTGTTTGACTTGCAGTCCAAGAAAGTAGTTGAGCTCTCCCATCATCATCTCAAACTCGGTCTGCATACACTTGGCAAAATTTTGACAGAGGATTTCATCAGTAGAACCAATATAATATCATCTATATATTTGTACTAAAAGAATAGTGTCTTTGAAAGATTTTATGAAAAGTGTGGTGTCAATTTTCCCTTTTGAAAAATCTTTCTCAAGCAAGAAATTGCTTAGCCGTTCATACCAAGCTCTAGGGGCTTGTTTGAGGCCATACAACGCTTTCTTTAGCTTGAACACGTGGTCGAAAAATTTATGATTTTCAAAACCAGGGGGTTGTTTTACATAAACTTCCTCCTTGATAAATCCATTCAAGAAAGCACTTTTAACATCCATTTAAATAATTTAAAATTTTGAAAATTTGCAAATGCACAAAACATCCGAATGGATTCCAATCTAGCAACAGGAGCATACGTCTCATCGTAGTCGATACCTTCCTCTTGGTTGTATCCTTGGGCTACTAGACGAGCTTTGTTGCGTGTGACTGAACCATCTTCATTCACTTTGTTTCTAAAAACCCATTTAGTACCAATAATCGAATGATTAGCCGGTCTAGGAAAGAGTTTCCATACTTGGCTCCTTTCGAATTGGTTGAGTTTCTCTTGCATAACAGAAATCCAAAATTCATCATTGAAAGCTTCTAAAATGTTTTTTGGCTCAATTTGTGAAATAAAGGCAGTGCTAGCAATAGAGTTTCTTAATGATGATCTAGTAGTTACTCCACGTGAAACCTCACCGATCACCAAATTTTTGGATGTGACGGCTTGAAGGAGAATTTTTTGGCAAGCCCTCCAGAGAATTAGTTTCGGTTGTGGTATTCATTGGAGTAGAAGTTGATGGCTCAACATCATCATCAAGAGTAGCTGCTGCACTATTATCTTCATCAAAAGTCACATTTGTAGACTCTTCCACAATTAATGAGCGTTTGTTAAAAACTCTATATCCCTTGCTCTTGGCAGCATAGCCAAGGAAAATACCATCGTCAGCTTTGGCATCAAATTTGCCTAAGTTGTCTTTGGTGTTAAGGATAAAGCATCTACAACCGAAAACTCTAAAATAAGAAACATTTGGGGTTCTCCCAAACCAAAGCTCATAGGGTATTTTCTTCGTAATAGGACGAATAAGCACCCTATTTAAAATGTAGCATGATGTACTGACAGCTTCAGCCCAAAAGTATTTCGGAAGTGAAAACTTGTTCAACATGACTCTGGCCATATCGCCAAGAGTCCTAATCTTCCGCTCCACAACACCATTTTGTTGAGGAGTTCTTGGACAAGAAAACTCATGATCAAAACCATTAGAATCACAGAACTTTTTAAAATCAGAATTTTCGAATTCGCCTCCATGATCACTTCGGATTCGAGTAATCATGTAGCCTTTTTTGTTTTGAACTTTCTTAACAAAAATCTTGAAAACCGAAATAGCATCAGTTTTATTTGTAAGAAAGAAAACCTACGTAAATCTTGAAAAGTCATCAATAATAACAAAGGCATAGAGTTTTCCACCAAGACTGGCTACTCTACTAGGGACAAATAAATCCATATGGAGTAGTTGCAGGGGTCTAGTAGTACTTACAGAGTTAATGGAATGAAATGAGGACTTGGTTGCCTTATTCAATTCACATTCGGCACATATCGTGTCCTTTTTGAATGTGATATCGGGCAAGCCTCTGACTAGCTTCTTAGTCGATAGCCTGGATATAGTATCCATGTTGGCATGACCAAGACGCTGGTGCCATAGTAATCTTTCATCCTTATGAGCGTATAGGCATCTACCTGCATTATTAGTATCTCTAGACAAATAGAAAATATAAATGTTATCCTCTCTTATCCCTTCAAAAGCGATGTCTCCTGTTGACCTATCATAAATAAAACATTTATTTTGTCCAAAGTTAATGTCATATCCATGGTCAGCAAGATGACTAATGCTGAGCAGATTATGCTTTAACTCGGTTACTAGGCAGACATCCTTTATTACGGGGAGAGAGAATGACCAATAATACCATTACCTATAATATAACCTTTTAGGTTGTTGCCGAAGGATACATATCCTTCTCTCTTCATCGATAGTGATGCGAAAAGATTTGCGTCTTCTGTCATATGCCACGAGCATCCACTATCGAGAATCCACTTACTTTTAGTTGAGGAGGGAAGGTCCACCTACATCAAGAGTTGATGTGACCTTTGGTACCCAAGTTCTTAAGGGTCCTGAAAAGTTAGTTTTTGGAAACTATGCATATATCTTTCTATCTACTAATCTTCTAATTCTACATTATGGTAAATGTGTCGTGTAAACCATAATAAGTACATGTAGCATTCCTATTTACATTAGGAGCATGCTGATGATGTCTATAAGTAGAGTGATAAGGAGAAGTATGATGATATGTAGAATTAGTATGGTGGTGATGACTATGTATAGAGTGATGTGGAGTGGCATGGTGATATTGTCTATATGGAATAGCATGGTGATGATGTCTATATGTAGAGTGATGGTTTTGCAACATACTGATGGTTGTATCTATGTGTATGATGATTATTTCTACGTGCACGTGGTTTGTGTGCATTTTGAAAGTGTGTATATATGTAAGCATGATTACGTGTTGCAGGTGGATGACGTGGTTGACTAGAGTGTAGTGTCATGCTTTGTGTGTGTCTCATGAGATTGGGTTTGAGATTGAACAACCTGTTTACCCAATTTAGTCTCTAGTTTCTTAGAGACAACCTGCAGTTCAGTAATCTTAGCATTTAAACCAAATATCTTAGTGATAGAAATCTTGTGTCTACTCTTTTCTTCTGCCAGCTCCGTGTTGAGTGCTGTGATTTCTTGTGTTTGTTGTTCAATGCGTGCTTCGTCATCATGTAAGTTATTTTAAGCTTAGATACCTCATCCGTGGGTGAAGTGTCTCTAATGTTATCAAGTAGTAAAGAAAGTCTTTGAATTTTGACTTCATGACTTTTGATCTTGTCCTTGGCATGTTTGTATTTACAAATGACCTTTTTGTGATCATTAAATAAATCGGTGAAAGCATCGCCAAGTTCATCAAAAGTGAAGTCATCAAGAGTTTCATTTGATACCTTGTCGGACGTTGCCATCAGGCACACATTTGTCGTGTCTTGAGGAGAGTCCTTTTCTTCCTCGGAGTCACTAGCTTCGCTTTCATGCCAAATACTTGTGTTGGCATACTTCTTTGAGGAAGCCTTCTTGTATGGTTTCTCGTAGCGGTTGCTCTTCTTCAAGTATGGACAGTCTTTTCGGACATGTCCTGTCTTCTTGCAACCATAGCAGGTTGGCTCTTCTTCGTCGTCTTCTTGTGGTTCCTTCTTTCTTCGGTTGAAGCGAAGGAATTTCTTGAAGTTGCGGATAAGGAGAGCTTGATCATCACCTTCCGAGTTGTCGTCATCTGTCTCATCGGGGTCAGCCCTCCGTCGGTGTGCTTTGAGTGCGATCTCCTTGGCCTTAGGAGCAGGCTCTTCGAAGTCCTTGAAGTTAAGCTCATGAGTCATCATCTTTTCCATCAAGGTCTCCATGGACATGGTTGTGAGATCATTTCCTTCTATGATGGCTGTCACCTTAGGGTTCCAAATCTTTGGGAGCCCCCTAAGTAGCTTACGAATCTTCTCGTGATTTGAATATTGTTTGCCGAGCGAAGACAGGGGGTTGATGATGTCGAGGAATCTTGTGAACATTTGCGTGATCGTCTCATTTGGCTTCATCTTGAAAGTCTCATATTCTTGAGTGAGACGACTTATCTTTGATTCCTTGACTTTGGTGGTTCCTTCATGCGTCACTTCTAGAAGTCTCCATACTTCGTGAGATGTGGTGCATGTAGATACCCTGTTGAACTCATTCCTGTCTATAGTACAGAATAAAGCATTAATAGCTCTCGCGTCTAGACTTGCCTGTTTCTTCTCCTCGTCAGAATATTTGTCATGTGATTTCTCAACGAGATCACCATTGACAACTATTCTGGCAGGCTTTTTGTAACCGTCAGTGACGATAGTCCACAGGTCAAAGTCTAACGACTTGAGATAAAAGCTCATTCTTGTTTTCCAATATGTGTAGTTAGTTCCATCAAATAGGGGAGGCCTATGAGTGGACTGCCCTTCACCGTGATTGGAAATCAAGGATTGTGTGGTTGCCATGTATCAGCTCTAGGATGTTAGTCCTTGTTGAGAGAACTTGAGCTCTGATACCAATTGAAGACTAGATGGCAACTCCAGAGGGGGGTGAATAGAGTTTATAGCGATAATAACCAATTAAAAATTAAACTCTTTTATAAGCTAAAATTAATCAGAGTAAATACGAAAATAAATAAGGAGCAAGAAAGCATACGCAAACACAGCCGATTTTAACCTGGTTTCCCTCGTGGAGGACTAGTCCAGGCCTGAGAACTCTAGCTCAGGATTAAATCCACTATTTGTGAAATAGTATTTACACCCTGTGCCTTTTCTTCAGAAGAGCACGTCAACTTCTTACAAAGGATCGCAGTGGCGATGCTTGGAATTTTTTAAGCGACTTTTTGAACTCTTGCACAAGACTCCTAACTGAGAAATGCTGAGCACTCGAGGCTTAGGAAGCTTGTGGCTAGTAGATGAAGAAGGGTATGGCTTATATTGAGCTTTAGAGAGAAGAGAAGAGAAGATTGGATGAATGAAAATGAGAGAATTCATGGCCTATTTATAGGATATTAGCAGGCAGAATTCGGCCAGAATTCTGGTAGGATTTTTCAAATATTTGGTCGTTGGACAACTAGCAACCAGCCAACCCTAAAAATTAGGGTGCTGATTTTTAGGGGACAGAGTTCGGCCCGAACTCTGTGTAGAGGCAGAGTTCGGCCCGAACTCTGTCTCCAGAGCACAGAATGGGTCTTAAGGTCCAATGGACTTATTTGGATGTGTGGAGCTTATGGATTTTGGGTAGGTTTATAGGTTAAGTCTTAAGAGCTCAGCACTACTCAGCTTATATCAGTCTAGACTCAATAAAATTATAAAATACAGACTCAACAATGACTTGCAATTGCAAAACTGAGCTGTCGTCTGACTTGAGCTGGATGTAGTCGTCGTGTGTCGTATTAAATTATTACAAGTATTATTTAGTCAATGTTATCAATATTTGGTTGACTGTGACTTTGTGTCAACAGACATTCCATAACGAGGAATGGATCTTAATTCAACCGTTCCCGTTCGATCGAATCGGTCGATCCCGACCTATCGGTCCCGACCGAATCGATAGCGACAGTGTTCCTTTCTCGCGCACCCCGTGGACAAGTACGGGGCACGATGTAGGGACGGGGCACTACACCATAACCAACTAAGAAAAAGTTTTATCCTCGAAACTTAAAATAGATCCTACCTCTACGAGAACAATGAAGGAAACTTTTCCTTTATTTCTGACTCAAGCTCCCACGTCGACTCCTCGACCGAATGGTTTCTCCAGAGGACGCGGACTAGAGGAATAGCATGGTTGCGGAGAAGTTTATCCTTGCGCTCCAAGATTTGCACCGGCTCTTCGACATATGACAAGTCCGCCTTCTGGTCTAGCTTACCCATATCCACAACATGGCTCGGATCATGCACGTACTTCCACAATTGTGATACGTGGAAGACGTCATGTACCTCTGACAACGCAGGCGGCAAGGCGATTTGGTAAGCTACCGGGACGACTCGCTTCAATATTTTGAACGGGCCAACAAATCTTGGGCTCAATTTCCCCTTCGTACCGAACCTAGAAACTCCCCGCATGGGCATGACTTTCAAGAATACATGGTCGCCTTCCGAGAACTCGAGGGGGCGTCGGTGCGTATCGGCATAGATTTTCTGTCGGCTTTGTGCTATCTTCAATCTCTCTCGTATTAGCTTGACCTTCAGCACGGTCTGCTCCACCAGCTCCGGACCAAGTATCTACCGTTCCCCGACTTCATCCCAGCAAATAGACGATCTGCACTTTCGGCCGTACAAAGCTTCATACGGCGCCATTTGGATGCTAGACTGATAGCTGTTGTTGTATGCAAACTCGGCCAGCGGTAGATGGACGTCCCAAATTGACTTCAAGTCGATCGCACAGAGTCGTAACATGTCTTCGAGAATTTGGTTCACCCGCTCTGTTTGGCCGTCAGTCTGAGGATGATAAGCTGATCTGAACTTTAACTTGGTCCCCAGTGCTGAATGAAGACTACTCCAGAAGCGCGCTATGAACCGTCCATCCCGATCAGAGACGATAGAAACTGGGACCCCGTACAGCCGAACTATTTTATCAAGGTATATCTGAGCAAGGAGGTCGACGCTCCAAGTAACTTTGATGGCGATAAAGTGCGCTGACTTGGTTAGTCGATCGACGATGACCCTGACGGCGTCGTTTTTCTGCGGCGTCCTCGGGAAGCCAACAACGAAGTCCATAGTAATGTGATCCCACTTCCACTCTGGAATGGTGAGGTTATGCATCTCCCGCCCGGTCGCTGGTGCTCGGCTTTGACTTGCTGACAGGCCATACATTTTGACACAAAGAGCGCTACGTCCCTCTTCATATCGTGCCACCAAAAGACAACGCGAAGGTCCTTATACATCTTGGTGCTGCCAGGATGCAAGAAATATTTTACATAATGCGCCTCCGACATTATCTCCTTTCTAAGTTCTGCGTCGTCCGGTACGCATAGCCGTCCCTTCATGCGCAACACTCCCGACTCGTCCTCTACAAAGTCGGATGCTTTGTCTGTCGATATCAGCTTCAGCATCTTCTCCAGGTATGGGTCGTCCTTCTGTGCAGACTTGATCCTCTCCAGTAGGCTCGGTTCCACCCGCAGTTGTGCTAGTTTCACGTCTCTGAAACGAACTCGGAGTTCAATGCCCATTCCTTCCAAGTCACGCAGCAGTCGATCGTTGATGCATAATGAAGCTAAGTACTTTCGGCTCAGCGCATCCGCTACCATATTTCCCTTGCCCGGCGTGTAGTCGATTGACATATCATAGTCTTTGATCAGCTCGAGCCATCGCCTCTGCCGCAAATTCAATTCTTTCTGGGTGAAGAGATACTTGAGGCTTTTGTGGTCCGTATAAATCCTGCACGCCACGCCATAGAGATAGTGATGCCACAGCTTTAACGCAAACACAATCGTCGCTAATTCTAGGTCGTGCGTGGGGTAGTTCTTCTCATGCGGCTTCAACTGCTGGAAAGCAAAAGATATCACCTTATCCCGCTGCATGAGCACACACCCCAAGCCCTGGCCAGAAGCATCGCTGAAGATTTGAAATCCCTCCGTCCCTTCAGGAAGAGCAAGTATCGGGGCCAAAACGAGCCATTGTTTGAGCTCCTGGAAGGAAGCTTCACAGTCGTCTGACCACTTGAATGCGACTCCTTTCTGGGTGAGGCGAGTCAACGGCGATGCAATCTTCGCGAAGTCCTTCACGAAGCGTCGGTAGTATCCTGCCAAGCCTAGGAAGCTTCGACTTTCGCTAACTGATGCTGGCCGTTTCCAATCAGCAACTGTCTCGACTTTTTTTGGATCGACTGCGATGCCCGCGGCGGAGATGATGTGCCCAAGGAATGAGACGCTGTTCAGCCAGAACTCGCACTTGCTCATCTTCGCGTACAACTGATTCTCTCGAAGGGTTTGGAGTACCGTCCGCAGATGCTCTGCATGTTGCGTTCGATCCTTCGAATAGACGAGGATGTCGTCGATGAAGACTACTACGAACTTGTCAACGAATGGACGAAACACCCAATTCATTAGATCCATGAAGACGACGGCAGAGGCGTTTGTCAGACCGAACGGCATTACCAAGAACTCGTAGTGGCCATAATGAGTGCGAAAGGCAGACTTCGACACATCATCTGGCTTGACTTTGAGTTGGTGATAACCCGATCGTAGATCAATCTTCGAAAATACTGTTGTACCTTGGAGCTGGTCGAACAAGTCGTCGATACGGGGCAGGGGTATTTGTTTCGAACGGTGGCTTTATTCAATTTCCGATAGTCGATGCAGAGTCGCATCGATCCATCCTTCTTCTTCACGAACAGCACGGGCGCACCCCACGACGAGACACTCGGACGGATAAACCCTCTATCAAGTAATTCCTGAAGTTGTGCCTTCAATTCCTTCAATTATGCAGGGGCCATTCTGTACGGAGCCTTCGAGATCGGTCGGGTGTCGAGAAATGTGTCGATGGTGAACTCTATTTCTCGATCGGGCGGCATGCCGGGTAGCTCGTCCAGGAACACATCTGGGAATTCTGCCACAACATCGGTCTGACCCGCGTTTGTACCATCCTGTCGTATGTCTCAAACGGAAGCTAGATAGCCTTCGCACCCGGAATGCAGCATCCGTCGAGCAGATATTACGGAGATCACCATGCAGGTCGGCGACGCCTCACCATACGAGTAGCAGAATTCAGGCACTCCAGGCATACGGAATGTGACATTCTTTTCAGCGCAGTCTATGGTTGCGTTGCACGGTCCGAGCCAATCCATTCCCAGAATGATGTCAAAGTCCTTCATGTCTAGAACTATCACATCCAGACCGATCTTTTGACCGCCGATACAGATAATCCCGTCGGCACAAGCTAAGTTTGTGAGAATTTGTGTGCCCGAAGGTGTGCTTACGCTAAGGTCGAGATCTAATGATATTACAGGAAATTTGTGCTCGGCGGCAAAGTCCGCCGATATAAAACTATGTGAAGCGCCTGAATCAAATAACACACGAGCAGGCACATTATTGAATTTTAGTATACCTGACACTACTGTATCTGATGCTAGCGCTTCATCTCGAGTCATGGCGTAGACGCGGCCCTGAGTGTTGGGGCGACGGTCTCGGCCATTTTGTAGTGCGGGTTGAGTGGGCGGAGGAGGTCGAGGCGCCTGTCCTCGATTCTCCTGGCGGTGTTGTTGTGGCGGGACATTGCGATTCGGTCGAGGATTCTGGCAATCTCGAGCAAGGTGACCCTTCTGCCCGCAAGCGTAGTACTCTGTCTTGGCAAAGCAGTGGTCATCAGTATGCCCAAGCTGGTGGCAATTTTTACATTGTGGTAACGGGTTCCGGCCTTGGTAGCCGCTAGTGTGTGGACGCTTTGACGCGTAGTTGTTGCCTCCCGTATAGCTAGGACATTTATGATTGGAGTGGCGCACAACGTCGTCAGTACCGGAAGGATGCAGGTTCTCAAGGCGGAGAGCATGATTCAGAGCCTAGCCCACGGTCTTGTACTCTGGGACCCCGACATGCGCACCGATAGTGTCACAGACCCACTTCGAACCGTCGCACACGGCACTCTTCAGTAGGCAGAAACTGACCAGCAAACTTAGACAACTTATTGAATTCTGCGGCATACTGTTCCACTGTCCGGCTCCCTTGCTTCAACTGTATGAATTCATTCTCCTTCGCTTGGCGAACGGCTGACGGAAGGTACTGGACTTCAAAAGCTTTGCGGAACGTGGCCCACGAGATCGGCGCAGTGTTGTTGTCCGGTCGGATCGCTCGCTTGCGCACGGCCCACCAGTCGTGGTTGAAGTTGTGTGCAAGCGACTTGCTTCGATTCTTCAATGCTGAGAAGCTTGAAGTGACCTTCCAGCTCTTCCAACCAGTCGATTGCCATAGAAGGACCCTCGGTACCGCTGAAGGAAGTGCAATACGCCTTCTTGAATTCGGACACTTCAAAGTTGTACTTTTTCGATGCCGCTGGTTGACGCTCAGGATCCTCCATGTCGACTTCAATGGGTTGGATCGCCGGCACGGTGACGGTAGACGCAGTCGTAGAATTTTCGTTGGCCGCCATTGTCTGGATGATCTGCTGCAGAGTAGCTAACTGCTTTTGTTGAAGTTTGGCATGTGCGTCAAAGCGAGCTTCGAAGCGAGCTTCGAACTGGGCCTGTCGTTCCTCCATCTGTTGATGTCAGTTCTCGAACTGGTTTCGCTGCGCCTCCATCATGCACAGCATTCTTTCGATGGTATCGTTAGAAGGTCCGGCATGCGGACGATGCGAACTACTAGAGCAGCTTGAAGCGCTCTGTTCTTGCTCGGCCGTGGGTTTCGTCACTTCTGCGATACGAAGGCAAACGCATCAGTCACAAATTATTACGGACTCGTTGTATGGAATAACTTATCTCATCGATGCGAGGTCAAAGGTTTGGAACTCTAGACGCGAGGCCAAAGGATGTAAAGCCGTGCTCCGATACCATTATGTCATGCCCCGATTCCGTATAATTGATAGTCGTCCCCCGATCGTGATGTCGTGCGAACCTAAGTTACGATCGCACAAGGCATAGTCATAAGGTTATCCGAAACACAACATCAAGTTAGAGTACGTAGAGAAATTGAATGACACATTTGAAATAGAAATAGACTTTTCCATTGATAATAAAAGAACTTTACATGGACTTCTTTACAATTATTGTCGCGCGGGCTACAACATGACTCGACTTACAAAATAAACGCCGATGAGATAGTCGTTTCATACATTACATCCCTTTTTACAAGCAAAATATAACACTTTTTACCTGCTATCGAGGCGAGGCGAGTCGTCATCTTCTTTTGGACTGAGTACGGGGTCTTCTTCAAAAGGAATCTAGAAACACAAGCCTTCACACGCGGACAAGGCTTCAAAAGGGTTCACTTCGCCTTGAGCTTTCAGTGGCACGCCCTTCGTGGTTCGGGGTACCTGCGTGGAGAGCGAGGATCGGTACATTACACTTTGTACTAGTGCGTCACTATTTAAGTTCCAAGCTCTCATTTGGTTGAAAATTTTATATGACTTAGAGTATGAATGTTTCTAACCATCCTAATGAATTTCAAACAAGCATATGACAAGCATAATAAAATTTACGTTGAAACTTACCCACGGCGGCCCGTGCCGCACCTTATGAAACTTACCATGTTCTTTTCGGTCAATTGTTATCATTTCCATACCAAGTGCAATATTTCGTGTGTTGGTCACTGGCTCCCAGAGCCATCGTAGAATCCTTTTTGCTATTAGACGAGACCCTTTCAGCGCGAGTAGCGAGCCCCGCTGCAAGTCCTCGCCTAACATTGTGTCCAGCACAGCTTATGAGAATGTTTCCTTCTTGGCCGTAACGGTCCCGTAGCCCCGGGTTGCCGTGCGGGAAAACTCTACCTTGTCGACAAGTTGTCCATGACCGTGCAAAGACCATTTTTCTTGTTTTAGTTATTAAGACATAGCCTACATTCTATTTAAAAACTCAATTGTTTTACCGTGCCCGTGCCCTTGCATTTATCTTTTCATTCGCAACAACACTATCGACTTTGCATAAGAAGTGGGTCGAGAAGAGAAGGGTCAGCCACTCACCTTGGGTTTACTCCGGCGAGAGAACTTGTTGGTCGCGCTAGACGTCGCCTACGCGATTACCTGAAATCGTACAAGCAATCGATTAGAACACTGCATTATTCAAGGAGTTCGATAGAAAATACGAGTTCGAAATGCAAGCTATGAAAACCATCGAAAATATTTACAAAAACGCATTCAGAAAACAAAGCCAAAACCAACGCAAGCGGCGTGAAAAGCAGAGCAACGGGAGGTCTCTCCCGACTCAGCCGCAGAGTCAATCCTCGAGGCGAAACCCGCTGAATATGGGACTTGGTTTCGAAGAAGACATTCCATAACGAGGAATGGATCTTAATTCAACCGTTTCCGTTCGATCGAATCGGTCGATCCCGACCTATCAGTCCCGACCGAATCGATAGCGACAGTGTTCCTTTCTCGCGCACCCCGTGGACAAGTACGGGGCACGATGTAGGGACGGGGCACTACATTAATGAACCCAAGTCACCTGGATAACCTGGATTAGCTGCAGGGCTTGTGGCTGGAGGAACATCTCACTACATATTGCTAGTAACTAAGGCTTGTGATAACCCTAGTTAGCTAATGTAGAAAGCCGTAGTCACTGATTGGCCGGGAGCGATTGTATGGTATAGTTTCAGTGCTCGATTATTGCAGGCTTGATCGCACGATCGTCACTTTTAACAATAAAGATCAGGGGCTAAGTTCTGTTCAGGCGAAGGGTTACAACCCCGGTCCTTATTTGGTTTAAGGGTCGTAACCTGGCTCCCGGAGCAGTTCTGAACCCTCTCTTCGTTTATTGTCTTATTGCACCCCACGTCATGCTTGTTATGTTTTACCTTACCAACAAGAATTAGAGACGGAGTTCTATTCAGGAGAAGGGCCATAACCCTGGTCCTTGTTTGGTTTAAGGGTTCACTACGCCAAAACATGCATTTTTCGACAGACCAAAACTGTCGTAAATCACATTAAACGACAGTTTTGGCTTGTCAGAACATCCGTCGTTAATAGCGCATCCCAAAATTTAAACGACAGTTTTGGACTGTCGTTTTATAGCTAAATAAAACGACAGTTATTATCCGTCAAATAAAAACGACGGACTAAAACTGTCAAATAATCTGTAAATTGGTCTGCAACTATTTTTACTTTTTCAACAGGTAAGGTCTGTCGTTTTTTGGAAACAAAATTTAAAAAAAAAATCTCAATTCATCCATATCAAATATATTTAAACATATTTATCCTCTATATAAAACTGAAATACCTCTGAATAAAATTTCTTATAAACATCAACAATGGAAAAACTCAATAAAAATTGCATTAACTACTAAATGTATCGAGTTTAACATAGCAATATTACATCAAAAAACAAAAAGTAACTCCAATATTTCTAGCTTACAACAATTTCATTCACGTGATGAACAAAAAAATAATGTTATTGCTAGCTTACAATCTCAAGTGTAGTACAGAAAAAAGAACTTCAAAACCTCACAAACTGAACTGAATATTTTGGCGAATGAATCATTTTCCCAACAGTAATATCATCAAACTTTTCGTCTCTATCAAACAGCATCTTCAAAAGGTAAGTCTTTATGGGCAAGGTAGACAGATCATGTCCCTATATACAAAAAAAATAATATAAGTATAGAATAGTTCTTGATTTCCCATAAATATTCAAAAAAATTCTACAAAGTTGTATAACTATATAACAAATGATAGAAATAGATGATAATAATAAAAATAAGTATAACCGTAGACATATCTCTAAGAGTATATTAAATGTCAGCTCAAAATGAGTATAAAGTAGTATTAATTTTGTCACATATTACATGTGAAGTTTGCTAAATGTGGTGAATAACCTAATTTTCTAGAGTTCTGTATCAACAAGAATATTATTTATGATATCGTACAAATATTAATATAACTTCTATTAACGTGGTCAAGAAAACAAAAAAGTTCAATAATTAGACAATTTGGGCCAAGTACAATAAACAAGCATATTTCTCACAACTAACATGAACCCAATAGGAATGTCCTAGGATTATTGAATGTGGAACTACTTCAATCTCACAAAACCCTTCAATCTGTTGAGCATTTGATCAGGAATCCAAATAAATTTGTCATTTCCATATAGACATGCCACAGAATCAGACAAACGTTTATATTTTGATTTAATTATTTTCTTTTCTTCTCAATTAAACCATTCTTTTTTTTGGTAATGATAACCAATACAAAGCACAGACTGAACAAATAATGCTCGTACCAACCATGGGTGACAACCAAAACTAGACAAATATATAGAGATCAGAAAGTTCAAACAAAATAGAAATAACGAACAAAAGAAGTCATGTACTGTGAAGAACTGCACTGACCTTGAACCAAATCATTGATAACTTGTGATTGCGGAGATACATTAATATTTGTTCCTCCAATAGTATCGAATGATGACTGTTGATAATGATATAGTGAATTTGTGTCACCAAGCATGTCCATCCAATTCTTGGGAATGAAGCATTTTCCTTATAAGAATCAGCCCAAACACCTAAATCATTTTCATCATATAAATTTTAAGCCGTAATGATCATTCGAGATGGAAATCATACATATATAAGAAAACAAAATGTACTGTATACTATCACTCTCTCCAATAAGATAATAAATAAATATTATGGATTATAAAAGTCAACTGATCAAAGTTGTCGCATGTATCGAGTTAAATTTTTATCCAGTAACTGATTTGATAAACATGTTTCTGTAGTGATGAGTGAACCCATTTGCTTTCAGGGTAAAGTAGCCAGACATGGACACACTTATTCAATACCATGTTGTACAGCTCATGTATTCATATACAAAATCCATTTGTACGTATATATCTACTAACATTGCATCAAACAGTTGGAAAAATAAAAAAAAAATTGATGAAAGGAAATCACACCTAAGATATCTGGGAGGTAAAGCTTCTGCACAAGGCTGCATTCAAAGGATTCACATATATCATTAGGTTAATTCTGTTTAGAGAAGCATATCAAGGAACACAAAATAAAGAGAGTTTTTTTCTTCATTTGAAATTTTAAAATCATCACAAATTCTTCTAGGTTTCCTATGTATACATCTTATGCTGATAACATGTTTAAAATTCATGATGTCAAGAAATATTACTGATAACATGTAAAGATTAAAGATCTCATGACATACACATCCTATATTTTGTACTATTTCTTAGTATCAACCACCAGTAGCACATAGAATTGATATCATGTACCATGTCTGAAGTTCAAAAATGCAGCTCAAGGGGTGAAGCAAAATACCTTTTATCAGCAACATTTTGGTTCCATCTTTCTTGTTATGTATCATATCAATATTTACAAATATAGCTCCATGGCAAACCTGAAAAGAAAATTTGTCCCTTATAACACTACGGGTCAAGATTATTTACATGTATTGTGCAATTTGAAGTACACTAAGGGTAAATACCTCATCCAGAGAATTGTCCAAAAGCTCGACAAAAGCTATAAAAGTGAAAACAAATAAGACAATTAGATCAAATTTCACAATCAAACATGCCAATTTCACTAGGAGTACAATAATCAAGTAGTGAATGCATCAACAGATGAAGAGACACAATGTCCTTACTTAATGTAAAATACAGCAGTAGCAGATACTAGTAATCATCAAAACAACAACAAAATAGATAAAATACAGCAGCAGCAGATAAAATGAGTAGCATTTAGCAAAGCATCATTAATGTAAAATCAAGTATGACATCTAAGAACAGATAAAATGCTGCCCTAATGCAGAAACCAGGGAAGAGATAGTCTAACTGATAACTAAGATGAAAGAGACGCATGGACAGATGAAGAGAGAACGTTACGAAGTGTAATAAATTTTGGAGGTAATAAATCTACAAAATTAAGCATAAATTAAATACAGTTCTAAGTCACAGTCTTCAAATGATTAGAACTCTATGGTAGATCAAAATTGGTTGGCATATCCAAAAGAAATATGCCAAAACTATAGCCTTCTAATATAGCTACTCCATCTATGAACAAACCTAGCTCAAAAGGCAAATTAACAAGCTAGTGATGAATTTGCCAGCTATACAGAGGTAGTTTTTAGATAAATATTATGTAGCAAACTAAACCAATGTTCACCAAACTGTGTCAAAAGGACTTTGATCAGATCAGAGGGGTCATAGAAATGACAACAACATTATACATCTAATCAGAATGCAATCCTTGATTTAAAGTTCCTCTTACATGTACAAGCTACTAATGGCATAGACCCAAGATGCAAGTCATAAAGTACAAAACTACAAAGAAAAAACCTTCAACCACATAAGAATAAAATTCATTTATTTTCATGCTAAACTCATAAGGAACCATGACGTTTATGATGTTGATAATGTCAAGTTTATCATTGTTCTTCACAGGTTTAGCCTCTCCAAAGAATTCCAGTTGTCAGGCTCTATGAGGGTTCCTTGATTTAAAGTTCCTGCTTTATTGAGAAAGGATACTCTATGGAAGTTTCTTTAACAAAAAGAAATACAGGCCCACACTCAAGATGGTTAGAACATGACACAATAAAGAAGAGAATTAATTGATGCTATTAACTACAAAGTGAGAGCCAGATCAGTAAATATATATAACTAGTAGCAAAACAATGAGACTGGGATATTGGTGGAGAAGAGAGCATACCGAGATGAATAACGATCATCATCATCAAAAGAACGCTCCGTATATCCATCAATACTCTTTCTTGATCTTGTCTGATAATCAACACTGCTGCGACCTCTGCCGTCTGCATAATTCTCTCTGCCACACCGTTCATCATAATCCCTGTAGCCCATTTCTCCTTCCCTCCCATACCCACTTCTCTCACTGTCCCCATTTCCGTTATGCCCATTATCATCGCGATCACTATAGCTTCCTGCACCTGAATGAGGACTATTCCTATATGCACCTCCAGATGAAGGTGCACCATTATACCTACAAATATCAACATTATAATGCTTGTTGATGGTGCCAATAAGCATACACGTCTTTCAGGGAACACTCACCTTTCTTTGTTGGATTGTGCTTTTTGCCTAATTTCCTGTATTTTTTCTTTACTATTCACGAGTGCAACAAGCCCCTGAGCTTGTTGATGGTGCCAATAAGCATACACGTCTTTCAGGGAACACTCACCTTTCTTTGTTGGATTGTGCTTTTTGCCTAATTTCCTGTATTTTTTCTTTACTATTCACGAGTGCAACAAGCCCCTGAGATTTCCTTCTAATATTGCTTCCCTGGTCTCTTCCATTAGAATCAATGTACTGAAAGTCCGCAAGAGTCTGGCAAGTCGGATTGCAGATTGAACACATTATAACCAACACTCAGGAAATTTTGGAGATAATTTTACAGAGAAGCAGATCATTTATTACCGATATCTGGTAAGCATGCTCCCTGATTTCATCAATTACACGTTCAGATCCATGTGCTACTAGGTATTCCAGAACAGTAAGTGCCTGAAGGTCAAAAACAACTTATATAAACATGCAGTTGTTAATTTGGGATGTAAACAGCGAAATGCATGATGAACAGGACAATAGGATCTTTGTTAGCATAATACTTATGATATATTATCTATAATTGTAAATATAAACAGTAACATTAATAATCAGAACAATGCAAAACATTTACTAATATGATCACAGCATAATGGAAAAGGGTCTGTCTATAAAACAGAACAGAAAAGCTATATCATATAACAAAAGAAACTGAACACACCTTATAAACATGACGCCATTTTTTACCAGTATCATTGATCCTCTTCCATATCACCGCCATGATTAGCTGGTATTCATGGCTGCATGGTCACTCAAAAAAGTAACTAACCTTGTTGCGAAGCTAAAGGCAACAAATCTAAAGCAAAGGAAATTGCAAGCTTACTAGTTTCGAGATGCTTGTGCAAGCTCTGCCATATCAGACCCGTGAGGGCCCCAAGGCTCACTGCTTGTTGCATCAAGAATCTATAGATTGGAGACCAAAAAACATCAATTTCCCATCAAATAGCTGCTTTGAGTTTAACATCATAAGATAATTTTCTTCTCTTGAGGCAAAAAAGACACCTGGATTCTTTTTCAGTACATTATCAAATGCTAATAGTTCAAGTCGCTTCTGTGGAATACACAAGTCTTTTTCTTTCATAACAACATTAGATATTATTGTTACATCCCCCATATTATTAGCCACCATCCCAAGTCTTTTTGGACACTTATTATTTAAAACCTTTTTCTTTAATGACAATAGTTTCAGTCCCTTGAAGATTGGTATTTATGACTAGTGAACATAGATACAAGGTATTTGACCTGGTAACTCTTCAAATTCCAGATACAAGGACACAATGATGTATCTCTATCTTTTAACATGAGCAACTTTTTTGTGATTTTTACTTTTGTATCTTAAGGAACTAATAATAAGTACACAAATAGGCAAGTACATTCAAATCTTAATATTATTTACTACACTTGCTCATGTTACTCTTTGTCTCATGAATATTTTATGACCCATAAAAGAGGAAAAGTACGTGTGTGTGTGTGTGTGTGTGTGTGTGTGTGTGTGTGTGTGTGTGTGTGTGTGTGTGTGTGTAAACTAGTGCTGGACACAGATAAGCATGTGTGTTGTTACTGTTTGAGGATGTCCACAGCTTTGAGTAAAATCCAGGTAAGGAGAGATGGCAACTGAAGGAGAAGACCATGTACTACTGGCAAGAGTAAGAGTAGAAGATAACTTACTGAAGGACATGAAAGGAACAAGTTCTTTGTGAGGTATTAGCACCAAAATAGACTTAAGCATGCCTTTGAAAAGGAGCAGATACCTATTACCTGAAATTGGCTAAATGTCCTATAACCATTTAAACCATAAACAATAATATTTGCATCAATGTCATCTTACCGAAAACCTTTTACAACAATGTATATTATGATCTAACACCACCATAATATTAACAGTATAATAGTCATCATCATCCAAGCCTTTTCCTACCGGAATGGGTTAGCAATGGAGCATAGGAAAGCTCCACAAAGTATTTGACAAAGTATTTACAACCGGCTACCAACCTAGCATCAAAATTCTATGTTGGTGTAAATTCCTAGCCAAAGTGCGATGAGCAGGACCACTAAGAGTATAACAGAAAAGCAGAAAATGTATTTGCACCAATCCTATCAAAACAAAGGCTTTTCCATAGTAAAGCAACAAATGTATTTGTATCAATCTCATCTTAACAAAAGATTTTAACAACATTGTATGTTTTGATCTAAGATAACTGAAACAGTAAAACTGAAGGAAAGATGTCAGTCAGATATTTCAAACTCAAGACAATATTGAATCAAACACTCGTACGCTTTGCTATATTAGGATTTAGAACACCTAAAGGAACTCAAAACTTTAAATTATGATGATATCCCAACCAGTTTATAACTTGTACTTCAGTATGAAAGATGTGAAGTCTTGATTGTATTGAAGAAATGTACAAATCATTTTAGACATATACGAAAGCAACTAGAAAACAGGTCAATTCTAAACATATCAATATTATATTCACACATTTGCATTTAGATCAATGTACTATACCGTGGCCCAGTATGGGCTTAGAGGAACTATAGAAGGTTCTTATGTAACAGTAGGATACCCATACCTCACTCAAGTGCCAATGTAACATTGAATGGTAAGTAATTTCATGGACGGTCAATATTATGTGGGCCATCAAATGGATGTTTCACACTGTGCTTCATGTACTTCATGCCTTAAACATATAAACTTCATGTCCCATATAACATGAGGACCTATTTATTCTAGGACCTATTTATTCTAGTCGCAGAAAATGATTCATTCTGTAACTTGATTCTTACTATCTATTCTAGTAACAAAAAGCATATATATCTTTTAACAATTTGCTTTTCAGTGAGGCCTGTTATATAAATCATATAATAACAATTTTAAAAATACACATTAGTACACAAACGGATTTGATACTACAACTCTAGGTGTGTAAAAAAATACACATTTTGCATTAATCTGGTAGCTAATTTCTGCACCTAGAGTTGCAGTATCAAATACCCGGATCGACACAGTAGGGCTTTTACATCACCTGGGCCACCTAAACATGTATGAATGTGCAAAGATAAATAATTGACCGACGATCTAAATTTACAATCTTTGTGAAATGGATTTGTTGTTAAAAAAGGGTTTTAATCCCACACCATATCCCCTTCCAAGTCCGACTCGGTCAAACATTTCCTCAAACACCACAGCTTCAGTGACCCCTAGATCACCAGCCTCATCACCATCTAAAGCCCTCCCATCCTCTTCGGAGACCCCGATCGGACCATAGAGCCCAACCTCTGCGCCATCTGTGACATGGGCTCCGATGATCCCAACCTCCGCAGGCTAATCGTCTGTAACCCCAGGCCCTCCAAAGCTTCTCCGTCTTTCCCATATCCAGTTCTAGAGGACTTTCCTTGATGGAGACTCGACCTCATCACCCACGACATCGAAAGACATCATCTCGATCAGGTTGGCGGAAGCACACCACCACTTTCGTAGACATGGCAGCCACCATTATCATCACCATCTCCACTACCACTCCTCTATTGCCTTCTCTAACCCAAACCCAAACCCAAATCCACGTACATAGGGAGAATAAAAGAAGAGGTTTTGAGAGAAAAAGTTTTTTAGAATAAGAGAATTACCTTAGGGTTCTAGCGGGTTCCAGCGGGAGGGGGGAGACTTCCAGCGGGAGGGGGAGGAGTTGAGAGGACGAAAAGAGTTGTTAAAGGGGTTTCCAGTGCCAGGAGAAAAGAATTTTTGAGAGGAAGAAAAGATGTGGAGAAAGAATAGGGTTTCCAGCGGGAGGGATCGGGATTTGGAAAAAAAAAATTAAGGAGCCAAACTTGGAGCCAAAATTTTCAACAAAATTTGGATGTCAAACGACAGTTTCAAATTGTCATATCTAAATCTACAATTTTGGTGAAATATATTTTAATATTAAACAACAGTTTTAATCCGTCGAAATTATAATGACAGTTTTAATACGTCGTTGTTAGACTACTCTAACTGTCGCAAATCGTCAGTTTTGGTGTAGTGGTTGTGACCTGGCTACTTGAATGGTTCCCTCGTACTCTATTATGACTGTTGTTATTCTTTATTATCAAGCTCTTTGTAACTACTTTAGCATTCATTTTGATGTGCTGGTTTTGTAAAACCCCTAAATTTCTACTATATTTTTTTTATTATTAAATTTGGTACTGATTCAAAATTTTGTATTGTACGTCACGTAGTCGTATTGTACGTCGTGTACGAAAATTTTATTTTTCGAAATTGCTCGACGAGTGCGAATATGTGCGAGCGTACATATTTTTAGAAAAACATATTTTTTTCTATTTTTATGGTTTCAAAATAATATAGATAATAATTATTTCTAGCTATCATTTCAAGTTTATGGTTTTAATTATGAAAAGCCTTTTATTTATGCAGTTATAATTACAAAGTATTTTCCCATAAAATGGTATATTAGAAAGTACATTTATGTAAAGAATATTTGTGCATACCTATAGCTCATAAATATTTATTAGTTTATTTTAAATAAAAAATGCAATTTTCGAAATTAATATTATTAGTATTTTTGGAAAGCATATTTTGAATTTATTGTGGAGATTTAAATCTTGATTTGAATCTATGTATTTATTTAAATAGTTAAATAATTGAAATTTGATTTATTGATTTGATTTTAAACTAAGAGAATTTAATTCGATTTAAATTGGATTTGGATTTGGATTTTGATTTGATTGCTTTTAAACTAAATATCGAAATATCCAAATTGGGTTTTAAATATCCTAATCCTTATCTTATTGGAAATTCCCACATCCTATAAATAGGCAGGTACTCCTCCAATTTATTTTTATCATCCACCAAATTGTCTCCACAAATTATTCTACAAAGTGTACGTGCCTCGTGTCGGTGTCCATCTCTTCCGTGTCAGCCGTGGCGGCCTCGGGTCCGATCCTGGGTGTCATTCCAATCTTATTCCAATCTATTTTATTTTTACACATACATTTATCTCCGTGTCGACAATCCCGACACAAATAAATCCTACGCCTAATATTACCATCCATCCTCCCCGTCACCTTCGACCTCGCCATTACAACAGCCCCCGACACCTGTCCCGTTCGACCCGACCAAGCCCGTCTCCCCGCCATCGCTGCACAACCTCCACCAACACCACACCAGACACCAACACTCCCATCGTCATCACCGATCTTCTTCCCTCCTTTTGGAAACCCGCGACCACAACTCTCCTGGCACCACCCTCGACAGACCCGACCATCCACGACACCACCTCCATCCGCCATCGTCTCTGAGACCACCGCCACCAAACCCCCGGACAACCCAGCACACAACCACCGCCACCACTGTGGCAGCCAACACCAAGCAGCCCAACCACCAACCAAACCCAGACCTCCCCCGACGTGTCCGGCCATACGCCGTGTCCCCAAAATCCAAATAATATAAAACCCTTACCTCGTCGGAGCTCCGCCGTGTCCGTGCCTCCAGACAGACCCGCTGCGACCCACCGTCGCCTGCGCCACCTCCGCGCACATCCGCCGACCGCAGCTCCCGACCCCGATCTCCTCTCCGCCTTGTCCGCCGTCACCCGTCGCTCCCGTCGACCATCGTCGATGAGCCAGATCTGCGAGCCCCTTCGCGCGCAGCCCGGCAAAACCCCCCTCCGGCCGACTTCTACACCGCCGCCCAGATCTCTCCGCCCCGACCCTCTCCGCCGCTCTGGCGCTCGATCGCCGACGAACCCTTCTTCGCCAGTGCGACGCCAGGCCGGAGCTCCTCCGATGATCAAACCATGTCGAATCGTCCCTCTCTTCACTCCACCAGACCTCTTTCCGCTTCCCAGCACCACAGCCACATTTCCTCCGTCCATCCACGGGCCGCGCACGAGCAGTGCCACCGGCGGAACTCCTCTCCGCCGTGCCTCGAACAGGCCGCTCCGCGGCGCACAGCCGACCGCTAGCCCCACGCGGAGAGAGCCTCGCCTGAGGTGAGCGCTGGCCCAGCCTTGAGTTCTCTCTGCCCTCTCGTTTTCCCCTTCCTCCGTTCTCCCAACCATTCTCTCTCACTCCTCTCCTCCTCTCCCGTTCTTTTTCTCTTTCTCTCTCCCGAGATTTTTCTTTCTCTCTTATTCTCACTGGCAGCTGTTCTTCCTTTATTATATTTTTACTTTTTTTGGCTTTTAGAAGAAGGGAGGAGTAACTCCTCTAAATGCTGTGATAGTTTATTTGTTTCTTTATTTATTAATACAATTGTTATTTAATGTTAATATTTTTTTATCTAATGTATGTATGTAAATAGATATGTATTGTTATAATTAGTAATTTTGTTATTAAATAAATATACAATAATTACCTGAAAAACTTTTCTTTAATAAAATGTATGTTATATGGGCTTGTCCTATATATATTCTTTTCAAAAATTGGATTTCGAAACATAAAATATATTATTCTATTATTTTATGATTTTTTTATATATGACTTTTGCCCTACAAATATGATTGTTGAATTTCCTAAATTATAGTTTAACATAAAAAAATATATATGTTTTTCTATATTTCAAGTACCTATCTGAGAGACTACTCTGATCAACAAGAATATAGTTTTTAAAGCTTATATATATAATTTTCAAATATTATAAATATTTCTCAAAATAGTTATATATTTATTTATACGGAAATCTCTTCAATTATCGATCTTGTCCCTTGCTACTCATATTTTCATCTTCTTGCAATTCTCGGACCTTCCTATATCCTCCCTAACCAATTTGACTATTCCGGACTCAATGACACGATCCGTGCCACCATCATAGGTCATCTTGTGTAGTTGTTACACCAAAGTTGCAGATCGTGCCACCTTGATTATCGCAGCACACCAGGCGTCCTACCAGGCAAGACACCTTGCCATTTGTTGTCTATTTATTTTAGCTCATATTCTATGCATTATTTATTTTCTTTATGCAAAATAAACTGTGATACATGGCATAACTGTTAGAACTTACTATTCATTTATATTTCCTGCTCTGTATTATTTTTCTTACAAATTAAACCTAGATTTAAGGGACAACCTTGTGTGTTGCATTCATTAGCCTTGACATGTTGTAAACACGAAGTTGTGTGTCACATGTAGAACACAAAAGTGCGTGATTGGCTGGCCACCAGTACATACAAGCCGTGCGATAGGAATAACCGCTAATAGAGGTTGCATGCTTAGTTTGACTTAGAGGTTATAGAGGTTACTGTTGTGGATACAACAGAGTAGGCATTGGACGGGGAGGATAATTCCTTAGCATATGGGCTTCGATGCACTTTCCCTTTGTAACCCGTGAGCTCCGCCGGAGACGCGTGTCAGATTACCCATGATTACTGACGGCCACTGACGATTCTGTGGAACGTCATGCTCTTACTGATGGGGCCTCTGGTGCCCAAGAGGGGACTATGCCGATCCTATTCAGCCAGGACCCATGCGTAGGAATGATTATTCTTAACTACATATCACTTAGAACGGTAGGCTACCTTATCCGTTAGGTACGAGTACTTTTGGTTTGGGTACTTGTATCTGACCGTGGCTTGGAACAATAACTTGTCGCAGATTAGTTCGTCACATCTTGTCCTTATTTGGTTGTAGGTGTGACTTACTACTTCGATGAGAAGGAATTGAACCTTGTTGGGGTCCGGATACCATATTAGATTCATAGCATGGGAAGATACGTTACCGTGAATTAGTTTACCATCTCCTGTCCTTGTTTGGTTGGGGGGATGGTACGCTCATTCAGTAGGTACGTATTAGAACATGTTATAATTCGATTTACTTATTTATTTGAGCAATATTTATTCAGTTTATATGGCATGATATTATGTGTCTTGTTACGTCCCTTTGAGGACCTGGTTATCTCTCCAGGTGTGTGCTATTGTCTTTCGCAGGTGTTCTAGCTCTAGCCGTGATCATTGCCATTCTTCGAGGATGATTGCACTTGGATCGTCTTCGCTCCGCTTGCCAAAATTATTTATTCTAATCATGTACTTTTCCTTATTTTGTTGGTAGTGGATTTGTCTCCGCCCAACATATTGTATCAAGACAAATTCATTCTTATTATATGATCTTTTATTCATTTATTCTGTGTGGATGAGATTAGTTATGGTTCTACTACATTTTCCAGCTTATGTATTTATACGAGGCTTCCATATATTGGAGTATACTTCGTACGAATACAGCTGGCATGTCTACGTTCCTAGTCCTTCGTATTTTGGGACTGGGGCGTTACATGTTTTTGTGGTGCCCATGCAGGTCTAGATAAATTGTTTGGTTACTTTACCGTACCAAGCAAGCCTGCGTATAGGATTGGAAGTCTAGGATCTCATCCACATACTTGACCCCTTCCCTCGATTCCATATTTGAACTATCGTTCGACTCATCGACTGCATCTTGCTTGATTCTTTCTATCATTGTCTTCCCTTCGTGCTTGCTAGAGATTGACCCTACTAGTTAGATGTCCCAAAACACCCTTAGCTTAATTCTTTAAGTTGGGTAGAATATCCCACGACTTGATACACCCTTGATCATTAAGAGAATACAAATAGTATTAACTAGACCATAGAGACTAGAGGAAGTTAACACATTTGGTCAACCAAGCTTTGGTCAATAAAACCATAGAATGATGGTATAGGAATAAACAAGACTTAGATCCTTATGACTCTTAGACTATTCATATTTGTTCTTAATTCAATCTTAATCTCGTGCCTATATTTTTACTATCTAGACTAATGATGCTAATGTAGCCTAGTTTTTGCAAGCTCAAATCTTTATCAAGCTTGTTCATGACATATGTTATTGGAAGAATTCCTACTAACATAGCGTCTAATCAGAACCGGTGCATGATGGTCTAATCAACCGAGTGCACTTTGGTTTGCTTTATTTATCGTTCTACGTGGATGGGGACATAGCTAAACTTGTCCTCTAGAATTCCATCCACGACTGCCTTGACAATTCCTTTGAAATTATTCGATCGTCCTTGAATCACGTATTCGTAATCGATAACACCTCCTTCGAACTCTATATTGCTTTCGCCTTCACCTATTTTAGGAGGACGAAGGCGTTATACTAGAACTTCCTCTAGCCTTCCTATCGGCTATGACCATTCTCACTCGATGTTGCTATATCCTCATCTTAAACTACTCGACCCTATCAAGACCCTCTAATCGCTTAATTAAAGCGAATCTTTTTCGTTCTATTAATCGTGACCCTCATTCATTACCCGTGACCCTACCGTATTGTTTTTTTTTCTACGATCTAGATCGAGATTTCTTTCAACATGATTTTGTGAAAACATTGTCATCATTGGATCCCCACTGATATCTCCTTGTGTCCTCTCACCCCCTACTAATTCTTAATTTCGATGACGAAATTCTTTTAAGTTGGGTAGGATGTAAAACCCCTAAATTTCTACTATATTTTTTTATTATTATTAAATTTGGTACTGATTCAAAATTTTGTATTGTACGTCACGTAGTCGTATTGTACGTCGTGTACGAAAATTTTATTTTTGAAATTGCTCGACGAGTGCGAATATGTGCGAGCGTACATATTTTTAGAAAAACATATTTTTTTCTATTTTTATGGTTTCAAAATAATATAGATAATAATTATTTCTAGCTATCATTTCAAGTTTATGGTTTTAATTATGAAAAGCCTTTTATTTATGCAGTTATAATTACAAAGTATTTTCCCATAAAATGGTATATTAGAAAGTACATTTATGTAAAGAATATTTGTGCATACCTATAGCTCATAAATATTTATTAGTTTATTTTAAATAAAAAAATGCAATTTTTGAAATTAATATTATTAGTATTTTTGGAAAGCATATTTTGAATTTATTGTGGAGATTTAAATCTTGATTTGAATCTATGTATTTATTTAAATAGTTAAATAATTGAAATTTGATTTATTGATTTGATTTTAAACTAAGAGAATTTAATTCGATTTAAATTGGATTTGGATTTGGATTTTGATTTGATTGCTTTTAAACTAAATATGGAAATATCCAAATTGGGTTTTAAATATCCTAATCCTTATCTTATTGGGAATTCCCACATCCTATAAATAGGCAGGTACTCCTCCAATTTATTTTTATCATCCACCAAATTGTCTCCACAAATTATTCCACAAAGTGTACGTGCCTCGTGTCGGTATCCATCTCTTCCGTGTCAGCCGTGGCGGCCTCGGGTCCGACCCCGGGTGTCATTCCAATCTTATTCCAATCTATTTTATTTTTACACATACATTTATCTCCGTGTCGACAATCCCGACACAAATAAATCCTACGCCTAATATTACCATCCATCCTCCCCGTCACCTTCGACCTCGCCATTACAACAGCCCCCGACTTCTGTCCCGTTCGACCCGACCAAGCCCGACTCCCCACCATCGCTGCACAACCTCCGCTAACACCACACCAGACACCAACACTCCCATCGTCATCACCGATCTTCTTTCCTCCTTCTGGACACCCCCGACCACAACTCTCCTGGCACCACCCTCGACAGACCCGACCATCCACGACACCACCTCCATCTGCCATCGTCTTTGAGACCACCGCCACCAAACCCCCGGACAACCCAGCACACAACCACCGCCACCACTGTGGTAGCCAACACCAAGCAGCCCAACCACCAACCAAACCCGGACCTCCCCCGACGTGTCCGGCCATACGCCGTGTCCCCAAAATCCAAACAATATAAAACCCTTACCTCGCCGGAGCTCCGCCGTGTCCGTGCCTCCAGACAGACCCGCTGCGACCCACCGTCGCCTGCGCCACCTCCACGCACATCCGTCGACCGCAGCTCCCGACCCCGATCTCCTCTCCGCCTTGTCCGCCGTCACCCGTCGCTCCTGTCGACCAACGTCGATGAGCCAGATCTGCGAGCCCCTCCACGCGCAGCCCGGCAAAACCCCCCTCCGGCCGACTTCCACACCGCCGCCCAGATCTCTCCGCCCCGACCCTCTCCGTCGCTCTGGCGCTCGATCGCCGACGAACCCTTCTTCGCCAGTGCGACGCCAGGCCGGAGCTCCTCCGGTGATCAAACCATGTCGAATCGTCCCTCTCTCCACTCCACCAGACCTCTTTCCGCTTCCCAGCGCCACAGCCACATTTCCTCCGTCCATCCATGGGCCGCGCACGAGCAGTGCCACCGGCGGAACTCCTCTCCGCCGTGCCTCGAACAGGCAGCTCCGCGGCGCACAGCCGACCGCTGGCCCCACGCGGAGAGCGCCTCGCCTGAGGTGAGCGCTGGCCCAGCCTTGAGTTCTCTCCGCCCTCTCGTTTTCCCCTTCCTTCGTTCTCCCAACCATTCTCTCTCACTCCTCTCCTCCTCTCCCATTCTTTTTCTCTTTCTCTCTCCCAAGATTTTTTTTCTTCTCTCTTATTCTCACTGGCAGATGTTCTTTCTTTATTATATTTTTACTTTTTTTTGGCTTTTAGAAGAAGGGAGGAGTAACTCCTCTAAATGCTGTGATAGTTTATTTGTTTCTTTATTTATTAATACAATTGTTATTTAATGTTAATATTTTTTTATCTAATGTATGTATGCAAATAGATATGTATTGTTATAATTAGTAATTTTGTTATTAAATAAATATTCAATAATTACCTGAAAAACTTTTCTTGTAATAAAATGTATGTTATATGGGCTTGTCCTATATATATTCTTTTCAAAAATTGGATTTCGAAACATAAAATATATTATTCTATTATTTTATGATTTTTTTATATATGACTTTTGCCCTACAAATATGATTGTTGAATTTCCTAAATTATAGTTTAACATAAAAAAAATATATATGTTTTTCTATATTTCAAGTACCTATCTGAGAGACTACTCTGATCAACAAGAATATAGTTTTTAAAGCTTATATATATAATTTTCAAATATTATAAATATTTCTCAAAATAGTTATATATTTATTTATACGGAAATCTCTTCAATTATCGATCTTGTCCCTTGCTAGTCATATTTTCATCTTCTTGCAATTCTCGGACCTTCCTATATCCTCCCTAACCAATTTGACTATTCCGGACTCAATGACACGATCCGTGCCACCATCAGAGGTCACCTTGTGTAGTTGTTACACCAAAGTTGCAGATTGTGCCACCTTGATTATCGCAGCACACCAGGCGTCCTACCAGGCAAGACACCTTGTCATTTGCTGTCTATTTATTTTAGCTCATATTCCATGCATTATTTATTTTTTTATGCAAAATAAACTGTGATACATGGCATAACTGTTAGAACTTACTGTTCATTTATATTTTCTGCTGTGTATTATTTTTCTTACAAATTAAACCTAGATTTAAGGGACCACCTTGTGTGTTGCATTCATTGGCCTTGACACGTTGTAAACACGAAGTTGTGTGTCACATGTAGAACACGGAAGTGCGTGATTGGCTGGCCACCAGTACGTACAAGCCGTGCGATAGGAATAACTGCTAATAGAGGTTGCATGCTTAGTTTGACTTAGCGGTTATAGAGGTTACTGTTGTGGATACAACAGAGTAGGCATTGGGCGGAGAGGACAATTCCTTAGCGTATGGGCTTCGATGCACTTTTCCTTTGTAACCCGTGAGCTCCGCCGGAGACGCGGGTCAGATTATCCATGATTACTGACAGCCACTGACGATTCTGCGGAACGTCATGCTCTTACTGATGGAGCCTCTGGTGCCCAAGAGAGGACTATGCCGATCCTATTCAGCCAGGGCCCATGCGTAGGAAGGATTGTTCTTAACTACATATCACTTAGAACGGTAGGCTACCTTATCCGTTAGGTACGAGTACTTTTGGTTTGGGTACTTGTATCTGACCGTGGCTTGGAACAATAACTTGTCGCGGATTAGTTCGTCACATCTTGTCCTTGTTTGGTTGTAGGTGTGACTTACTACTTCGATGAGAAGGTATTGAACCTTGTTGGGGTCCGGATACCATATTGGATTCATAGCATTGGAAGATACGTTACCGTGAATTAGTTTACCATCTCCTGTCTTTGTTTGGTTGGGGGGATGGTACGCTCGTTCAGTAGGTACGTATTGGAACATGTTATAATTCGATTTACTTATTTATTTGAGCAATATTTATTCAGTTTATATGGCATGATATTATGTGCCTTGTTACGTCCCTTTGAGGACCTGGTTATCTCTCCAGGTGTGTGCTATTGTCTTTCACAGGGGTTCTAGCTCTAGCCGTGATCATTGCCATTCTTCGAGGATGATTGCACTTGGATCGTCTTCGCTCCGCTCGCCAAAATCATTTATTCTAATCATGTACTTTTTCTTATTTTGTTGGTAGTGGATTTGTCTCCGCCCAACATATTGTATCAAGACAAATTCATTCTTATTATATGATCTTTTATTCATTTATTCTGTGTGGATGGGATTAGTTATGGTTTTACTGCATTTTACAGCTTATGTATTTATACGAGGCTTCCATATATTGGAGTATACTTCGTATGAATACAGCTGGCATGTCTACGTTTCTAGTCCTTCGTATTTTGGGACTGGGGCGTTACAGGTTTTAGTTCTTAAGTGAAGCCTCCTTTGTGGCACTTGCTCTTTCTGGGATCTGACCCAGCTGGTTTTGTATGGCCAGATTTTGGAGCAGCTTCAGAGGATCTACCGACTTCCCAGCCCGATGGTGACCACCAGGCGTAACCAGGGCAACAAGTGGATTTATTTTTGCTCTCCCACTCTATTGTAAAATTCTCATTTTGAGGCGTTTAGCCGACGAGCACCTGTTAGCTCGTATTGCATACCTTATTACTGTCTGCCTACGGGCTGTAACATGATTGACAGATCCTAGGGTTGATCATGTATGATTAAACTCTTGCTAGTCCTCACATTTTGCAACGACTAGCTTCATGATCAGCTGAATATGTAATATTTGGGACGCCTCACTATTGTATATTTGGTGATCTTACATCTTGTAACTTTACTTGCTTGCTTGAGATTGAGACATTTAGGCTTGTTATTGACCATAGGAGACTGATGGATTGTAGTTAAACCCTCATATATCTAGACAGCCGTGACCGTATAGTGGGGTGGATTCCATTTCATTATACGTAGCTGGCTATGTATGTCCCAGCTCTCCAGTATTCTGGTTTTGGGGCGTTACACCCTCCACTCCCCTCTCCCGCTCAGCAGCAGCAGCCGCCGCCGGCGGGAGCGCGCGGCGGGCAGCGGGGGGGAGGGGGGGAGGGGGGAGGGAGGATGGGGAGGTGGAGGGAGGCACGGGAGGAGGGGGGGAGGGGCGGAGAGGGGGTGGGCGGCAGCCGACGGGGGCATGCGCGCAGCATGTTGTCTTGGAACGGGATCGCGAAAAAGAAGACATTTACGTCCAAACAAATGGGTCAAAGGAGTTGACCGTTAACGAAAGACAAAAATTGCCAAAAGTGAAAAATGTTGTACATTATAGTAAAATAATCGGATGTACTTTGAATTTGGATAACACAAGTAGGATACGACTCAAAAATTTCCACTATTCAATGTTCTGTTCCTTACCATATTCCTTATCTGAAGTTGGGATTCTTCTGTTCAGTCCAGTCTCTCCCTTGGCAGCCAAGGAGCCTAAAACGTTTGACTCACTCGCCACTTACAAAACGCACATTCCTATATAACTTCACTTCCCGCCCCCGTTCACAATAGAATAGGAAACCCCCTCCCCCTCTCTCTCTCTCTCTCTCTCTCTCTCTCTCTGAGTTAGTTGCCAGAGATTTATGGGATTTCTCGAAATCCTCTTCTTCTCTTCCCCTTCCCCAGAACCCCCCATGATTCTCCATGGCATCTCCCTCTCGTGCCACCTCCTCCTCTCCCTCTCCCTCCTCTTCCTCTGGAAGGCCTGTCGCCATAGAAACTCCAAAGACAACACCACCACCAATAATAGTAATAGTACTAGTAGGAGGAGGTTCTTCTACCACAACGTGACCATCATCTCCTCACTCTGTTTGGCTCTCTTCTACGTCTCACTATCCATATATTACTCGTTCCGCCACGTCCGCCGCTCGTGGTCCCTCGACAACACAGTTGCACTCTCCGATTTGGCGGTCCGGTCCTTTGCATGGCTGCTCACCTCCTCCTTACTCGCGTTCGGCCTCTCCCGCGACGAGGAGGGGACGACGACGACGACGACGAGGAGGAGGCTCCCGACCTTCCTTAGCCTCTGGTGGGGCTTCTTCCTCGCCATGTCGTGCTCTTTCCTCGTCCTCCATCTCGTTTGGCACACAAAGTACGGGGTCCTCGTGGAGGCCCACTCGTGGGTTCTCGATTCCGGCTCCCTCGTCGGCGGCCTGGTCGTATTCTACGCCGCGGTCGCCGCGGGGAAGGGCGTTGGGGACGAGAGGATCGATCCTCCTCCTCCCCCTCTCCGGGAGCCTCTTCTCGTTAATGGCGGCGGCGACGGTGACGGTGCTGGCATTGGTAGCGTCTCCCTCTTCGACAAGGCCGGGTTCTTCAGCGTGCTCACCTTCTCCTGGATGGGTCCCCTGCTCTCGTTCGGCCACAAGGAGACTCTAGACCTCAAGCACGTCCCTCTGCTGAGCCGGAACGACAGCGTCGACGGCGTGTACCCTATTTTCAAGAGCAAGGTCGAGTCGTACGCCGGCGGGATTACCACTTTCAAGCTCGCCAAGGCTCTGGTGTTCTCCGTCTGGATGCAAGTGCTGCTGACCGCCGCCTACGCGCTGGTCTACACCGGAGCCACCTACGTCGGCCCTTACCTCATCGATTACTTCGTCCGGTACCTCAACGGCGACCGGAAGTTCGCCCGCGAGGGGCACGTCCTGGTCCTGGCCTTCATCATCGCAAAGCTCCTCGAGTGCCTCGCGCAGAGGCACTGGTTCTTCAGGCTCCAGCAGGCCGGGGTCAGGGTCAGGGCGGCCCTCGTCGCGATGGTCTACCAGAAGGGCCTCTCCCTGTCCAGCCGCGCGAGGCAGGGCAGCACCAGCGGGGAGATCATCAACCTGATGAGCGTCGACGCCGACAGGGTCGGTCTCTTCAGCTGGTACATGCACGACCTGTGGATGGTTCCGATACAGGTCGGGCTGGCGCTCGCGATACTGTATGCCAGTCTGGGCCTCGCTTCACTCGCCGCTCTGGCGGCTACCGTGCTCGTGATGCTAGCCAATTTCCCCTTGGGGGCCCTGCAGGAGAGGTACCAGGACAGACTGATGAAGGCAAAAGACGTTAGGATGAAGACCACTTCGGAGATCTTGAGGAACATGAGGATTCTCAAGCTTCAAGGCTGGGAGATGAAGTTCCTCTCGAAGATTGTTGAGCTGAGGAAGCAGGAGGCCGGTTGGCTTAAGAAGTATGTGTACACTTCCGCCATGATCACGTTCGCCTTCTGGGGAGCTCCTACTTTCGTTGCGGTGGCCACATTCGGAACCTGCATGCTCATGGGGATCCCGTTGGAATCGGGGAAGGTCCTGTCGGCGCTCGCAACGTTCAGGGTGCTGCAAGAACCCATTTACAATCTCCCCGATACCGTCTCCATGGTTATCCAGACCAAAGTTTCCCTCGACAGGATATCGTCGTTCATGTGCCTCGAGGACTTGCCTTCCGACGTAGTGCAGAGGCTTCCGAGAGGGAGTTCCGATACCGCCATCGAGGTCAGGGACGGGTTTTTCTCTTGGGATGCTTCTTCTTCTTCAGATGATCCCACTCTGAGGGATTTGAACTTTCAAGTGTCACAAGGGATGAGGGTTGCGGTCTGCGGGACTGTTGGTTCCGGTAAGTCGAGCTTGTTGTCGTGCATACTAGGTGAAGTCCCAAAGATTTCTGGGACTGTTAAACTTTGCGGGACGACCGCGTATGTCGCCCAGTCGCCATGGATACAGAGTGGTAAGATTCGAGACAACATACTCTTCGGTAAGGAAATGGATGTGGAGAAGTATGAAGAGGTTCTCGAAGCATGCTCTTTGAAGAAGGACTTGGAGATTCTAGCCTTCGGGGACCAGACAGTGATAGGAGAGAGGGGTATCAACTTGAGTGGTGGGCAGAAGCAACGAATCCAGATCGCGCGTGCTCTGTACCAGGATGCTGATATCTATCTGTTCGATGATCCATTCAGTGCTGTCGATGCACACACAGGGTCGCATCTTTTTAAGGTATTCCCACTTCCTTCTATCAAAATCTTAGTAAATATCACGAGTAAACGTGAAAGAATCAGTCATTTGATACTTATTCAGTCAATAAGCTCAATTTTGCATGTCAAGTGAAAATGTCGATTATGTAGAACTTTGAAGTCAAGCTGCCTAAAATTTTACAATCAACCATATATATGGCAGGAATGTATGCTTAGGATCAAAATATTAGGGAAATATCATGAGTAAACATGAAAGAATCAGTCATTTGATAGTTATTCAGTCAATATGCTCAATTTTACATGTCAAGTGAAAATGTCGATCATGTAGAACTTTGAAGTCAAGCTGCCTGTAATATAACAATCAACCATATATATGGCAGGAATGTATGTTTAGGATCAAAATATTGTGAAATATCATGAGTAAACATGAAAGAATCAGTCATTTGATAGTTATTCAGTCAATATGCTCAATTTTACATGTCAAGTGAATGTCGATTATGTAGAACTTTGAAGTCAAGCTGCCTGTAATATAACAATTAACCATATATATGGCAGGAATGTATGCTTAGGCTCTTATCTTCAAAGACGGTTATCTATGTCACCCATCAGGTGGAGTTCCTTCCATCGGCTGACCTTATTCTTGTGAGTACTCCTTTTAGATCTTCCCCTCAATTGAATTCTCTCTACATATATATGCCAAATATGTTTTTTTGCTTCTTACTTAGGTTATGAAGGACGGAAAGATTGCACAATCGGGCAAGTACGATGACATACTTACATCAGGGACAGACTTCATGGAACTGGTTTGTGCTCACAAGGATGCCCTGGCAGGGCTCGACTCTGTGGATCACGATAACGACAGTTCAAGTAAAATTGCTAAAGATGGTATTGATGAGACGGAAAACAAAACACGGTCTCCTTCCATAGATGGGCAGAAATACGAACAAGGTAAAACAGATGATGTTACACAGAAGGGTCAACTTGTTCAAGAAGAAGAGAGGGAGAAAGGAAGAGTTGGGTTCTGGGTTTACTGGAAGTACATCACAACAGCATACAAAGGTGCTCTTGTGCCACTGATACTGTTGGCCCAAGTACTCTTCCAACTTCTTCAGATTGGCAGCAATTACTGGATGGCTTGGGCAGCACCTGTGTCCAAAGACATGGAACCTCCAGTTGACGGATCAACTCTCATCTATGTCTACGTCTTGTTAGCTCTCGGAAGCTCTCTTTGTATCCTTGCCAGGGCCTTGCTTCTTGCAACAGCTGGATACAAGACCGCGACGGTTCTGTTTAACAAAATGCATGTGTGCATTTTCCGTGCTTCGATGTCGTTCTTCGATTCCACACCTAGTGGCCGTATCCTGAATCGGGTAACTGCAACATATAACCATTTCTGGGAGTAATTGAATCCTTCTTCTTTTTTTCATACTTGCCCTGGTTTCAAATTCGATTAACGATTGAACCTTATAATGCAGGCATCAACTGATCAAAGTGAAATAGATACAAACTTTGCTTCCCAGATTGGTTCGCTCGCATTTTCAATCATTCAACTCGTGGGAATCATTGGAGTCATGTCACAGGTTGCATGGCAGGTCTTCGTCATCTTTATCCCTGTGATTGCCATATGTGTCTGGTATCAGGTACTATTTTGCTGCCAAGTATCTTTTTTTAACTCTTAAAAGCATACTTTGACCTTCATTTTTTGAAGTTGTCAATATTTATGAAGCGGCAACAAAGTTTCTATCCCGAATCTTTGAGTTCAGCTCCATAAATCCCCTTCATTAAGTCTTACATTTAGGGAATATTCGGAGAGATCAATTCCAGTGGAAACTTACTAAATTTGAGATAGGCAGTCCACATGATGGAGTATATAAAATATACTAGTTGAGTATTAAAAAAGGCGCCCCAGTGCCACGAGGCTCCCACTTATGCGGTCTGGGGTAGGGTACAAATCTACTTGTTGACTACTACGAGTTATTCATTGAAGTTGACCAATTTGATATCTGCACGAAAACCTTAGGGGGCTGAAAACATTAACTTGCAATTAGTTTAGTTACTCCAGTCTACACATCTGCACTGCAATGGTTGGTGGAGCTCAACTTATCTGTAACAATTGCTTGAATTCATTAATATTTCGTGCTAAGACATACAATACTTTTGTTTCAGCAATATTACATCGATACAGCACGTGAGTTATCAAGGTTGGTTGGGGTGTGCAAAGCTCCCATTATACAACATTTTGCTGAATCACTCTCGGGGTCAATGACAATTAGAAGCTTCAACCAGGAAACAAGATTTGTGCAAACAAACTTCCATTTGTCAGATGAATATTCTCGACCCAAATTCTACAATGCTAGTGCAATGGAATGGCTGTGCTTTCGTTTGGACATGCTTTCATCTATTACGTTTGCATTTTCGTTGATATTCTTGATTTCAGTGCCAAAAGGGTATATCGATCCCGGTAATTTGTTTTTTAAGGACACAAAACAGTGTTTGCCTGATCATTTGTGTTACCTGACCATATTTTGTTTATGAGGAAAGATGAAAAGTTTTAATCAACATCTTTTATATCTTTTACTTTTTCAGGTCTTGCTGGCCTTGCAGTAACATACGGACTTAACCTGAATATGCAGCAAGCCCGGGTAATATGGAACCTCTGCCGGCTTGAAAACAATGTTATCTCTGTGGAGAGGATACTGCAGTATACATCCATTCCCAGCGAACCACCACTTACTATAGAAGCACGTAAAGCAGATCGTGACTGGCCATCAAATGGAGAAGTCGTACTTCGGGACATTCAGGTAACTGGTAGCGTCTTCAGTATAGACTTATTTCCACTTTTGTTAGTTCAGTAAATAGGTCCGCAGTATCGGTATCGGTACCGGACAATTCCTATGAGTATAGGGATCGGCGGTATTGGGTCGGAGTATCGGATTTTTTGGTATCGAAAAACAAATAGTTATTAATAAATTATTAGCATTTTAGAAGAAATATTTTATACATTAAGTATATCCTGTGTTGTTTCTTAGTAGTTTTGAAATTGAATGAAAAATAGTCACATTTGCTGATTGGTTTACATGTGATAGATGAATTTTCTTGTCTTACATGTTTATACAACCTTACTATGATTTTACATCCTTGTTGATTAGTCTTTTTCGTTCAATTTTGCTTGCCGAATTGACCGAAAAAGAGACCCGCCAGTGTCGATATCGATTACTATCGAGTATCAGATCGGGACATGGCCAAACCGTATCGGTATCGGCCATATCGGATTGGTATCGGTCGATACTACAAACTATAAGATATCTAAGAAAAGAGAGCGTATCTTATTAGATTTGCTAGTTTAAGTATCATATCTTCTCTCAAAAAAGTTATCATATCTTCGTTATGCTTTCCTGTTGAACTGCCTGAGTTAATGATGATTGTTAATTAGAGTGTTGTGAAATTATATGGGAAAAACATGTTTACTAGGTTATTGAATTATAATTATAAATGTCACCAGAGCTTTAATGATGGGAGTGTGAAACTTTTCTGAATCATCACTGTGGTCTTTATTTGTCTACAATTTACGTTATATTGGGGAACAGACGAGTACTATGCACATTGGTACCCTTTTGCCTATGAAGTTGAAGCTCATGGCAAGCATGACAAAACTATAAAAGGAGTACTAATTGATTATGATATTTGAAGGATGAACTATTAGTGGATGGATTTGGGATTTCTCCTTTTAGAAACCAGATTCTTTGAAAAGAACAGTCAGGAAGAACTGTGCACGATTAGAAACAGTACCTGAAGTGGCTGACGCTGGTAGCTCATCTGAACCCAGGCTCATATATATTATACTAGGCCATGCGCCTGTTCCTAAGTTTTTTCAAGCTTTTAGGTTTGGAATGAATTTATGAAGAAAAAAAATTAAATAGGTCACAAGGAAGTTTTATGTAGGATGATTTTGAAGGATGAACTATTTCATTATGAAATGAACCTTAAAACGGAAAAAAAGACATGTTTTGGATATATATTCTTTCACTTATTTTCAATCAGGGAATACGAAAGCTTGAATGTGAATATTTAAGAAATGTGAATAAACATGTAATCGATACAATTATCAGGGATGACACATTATAAATAATTTTGGAGAAATTAATCAGAGCATCATATATCTGAATGTTACATCACTTGATTGTGCTAGTGGTTGTTCTTGACTGTTTTCTAAGGATTGGTTATCCTTATTGCAGGTTCGTTATGCCCCACATATGCCGTTTGTGTTGAAGGGTCTCACCTGCACTTTTCCGGGGGGCATGAAAACTGGAATTGTAGGAAGAACAGGCAGTGGCAAATCTACCTTGGTTCAGGCGCTATTCCGTATTGTTGATCCCACCGTTGGCCAAATATTTATTGATGGAATCGACATCTCAACAATTGGGCTGCATGATCTAAGATCCAGACTAAGTATCATTCCACAAGACCCAACTATGTTTGAGGGGACGGTGCGGAGTAATCTGGATCCACTTCAGGAGTTCACAGATGAGCAAATCTGGGAGGTGCTTACATTCATCCAAATCTATACCCCTATGTTTTCTTCGAATTAGTATTATTTTATGTTTTTATGTGTTGAACCACTATTATTTAGTTATTTGCCGGTTGAACTTTCTTACGATGCAACTTATACTGTTTTAGGCCTTGGATTGCTGTCAGCTGAGAAATGAAGTTAGGAAGAAAGAACTTAAGCTGGACTCTCCTGGTAAAGTATCTTTACTTGTTATTCTTATTCTTTTATTATCTCCTCTAATGGAGTTTTACCAGGAAAAGTTCATTGAGACTGATCCAGTGTGTTCATTTCCAACCTATCTTTACTGTAACTTTGAAGTTTACTATGTTTTAAGTGTAGTTAACGTGATCAATATATAAATTGCAGTGACAGAAAATGGCGAGAATTGGAGTGTGGGTCAGCGTCAACTAGTCTGTTTGGGTAGAATAATCCTGAAGAAGAGCAAGGTCTTGGTCCTTGATGAAGCAACCGCTTCAGTTGATACTGCTACCGACAGTCTGATACAGAAGACCTTAAGCCAGCAGTTCTCAGATTCAACAGTCATCATAATAGCTCATCGGATAACCTCCGTTCTTGAAAGCGATATGGTCCTGCTTCTCGATAATGGTTTGTACATCAACACAAGTGAATTTAAGTGCTCTCTCTGACTAATCTTGATCAAGTATCCCTAATTCAAAACTTATTGATGAGCAGGATTGATCGCTGAACATGACACGCCAACCAGGCTTCTAGAGAACAAAACATCGTTGTTTGCAAAGCTAGTATCCGAATACACTATGAGGTCAAGCTCCCAGTTCTCCTAATTCGATACAGTCTAGTTGCCACATCTAATATGATGACGAAAGTTGACAAAATTAGTTGTCCGAGACTTCACAGTTTTCAGTATGTTAAGCCGACTTGTTTGTATTGAGCAAAGGCATAAAAGGTGAATGATCGCCACGACATCTTGCAGGCTTCCTCTATATAGGTGTCTTGATGGAGAACAGAGTTATAACATGAGGTATACTGAGTTTCAATAATCTTTTTGGGGGGGTGGGGTGTTGAGCTCTAGAATATTGAAGCATTTTTGTAACCTTAGTTGTGATCTTCCAGCAATTTTGTAACTATGGTTCCGAAAGCACAAGAATGCAGTTAATAAAGATACATTACCAATGCCTTCATCATTAGAGTACATTAGTGTACTTGTCATTTTTTTTTCCCATTGACAATGATTATAAAGACACTGAAGCATGATTCCTTTGTGTAATTTAGCATGATTCCTCTGTTACATTTTGAAATTACTCTCTATATATATGGCGAACAAGTTTCTGATCATGTTATAGTTAAACTAGGCACTTAAATTATTCTTCTTTGAAACCTGGTCTGGTTGAGCCTCTCCTTATTAATGTGCGAAGATCATTTGTACAGGAGCGAGACTCAATCGCGTAGAAATAGAGCCAAAATGGATGATATATTTAGATTGCAATGCCAGCGTCAGTCACCCATTACTTTTGATCAAGAGAGAGATGCTACTCAAAATTCTTCTACTACATCTACTACATACTATTCCTGTTGAGAGTCAATAAGGGACTTTTAGTCCCACATCGGAATATGTAGTATGTAGAGGAGCTAGACTCCCTATAAGTAGTGAAGTAGTCCATCAATAAAATCATCCAACCATTATTTTCTACATGGTATCAGAGCCATAACTCTCTCTCTCTCTCTCCACAAAACAAAAACAAAAAAACAAAAAAAAAATTTGCCGACCCCCCTTTCCCTTGCCGACCCCCCCACCCCTCGCCGATACCCCCTCGCCCCCCCCCCCCCCCCCCCTCACCGCCGCACCACCACCAGCAGCCCCCCCCCCCCCCCCCCCCCCCCCGACCCCCCCCCGAAGCAACCGCCCCCCGACCCCCCTCGACCCCCCCAACCCCCCGACCACCGACGGCCCCACCCCCCCCCCCTTCCCGACCTCCAGCGGCACCCCCTCCCTTCCCAAACCCTAACCCTAGCCACCATCATGTCTAACCCTAGCCTTCCCATCTACTACAAACCCTAGCCGTCAAAAAAAAAAAACGACGTATTTCGAAGACAGACGGCTGTCAAATGCTTTATTTGCACCAACTCTGATCCTCGTTTACGCCGTTTGGAACTAACAAATGCTTTATTTGTTATTCCTTCTTCACATCGGGGTCTCTACAGAGACTGATCATGTCTTCTCTGGTGACCTGACGTGTTCACTTTACATGCGCGCGCCGGTGCTGGCCAAGTTAGTAGCGCATTCGTAAAGTCTGTGACGTCGAAGAAGAAGACGACGAAGACGAAGACGACGACGAAGTTGGGGAAGTTGTCGACTCCGACGTCGAAGACGCCGACGAAGACGACGAATAGGGTTCACAGTTGACGAAGCCATGGATTCAATCAGTGGCAAACTGACGGCCGAAGAGATGAAGGCCTTGGTTGATGATATCTTATCAAAAAGATTAACCGAGGCAACCCCACGTGTGATCCATACTGATGTGGATCCGTCACCTTACAAAATGGGGAAATTGGAGAAGCTGGAGACGAAGTTGGAAGGAACGTCCAACTACTTGAAGTGGTCGCGGCAGGCGATGCGGACGCTGAAGGGACGTGGCTTGGTTGGCTATGTCACTGGCCAAGCCAAGACGCCAGCCGATTCCTCCGCAATGGAGTTTGCTGTTTGGGAGATTGTCAACAACGTAGTGGCTGGGTGGTTGACTGCCTCATTAACCGACCAGGTGTCGGGCAATGTCGAGGTAATGGAGGCTGCTGCTGATATAAGGCGAACTCTAAAAGATATGTACTCCGGCTCCGGCAACCCTATGCGAGTCTTTCAACTGCAAGATGAACTCGATAGGGTGGCCCAAGACGAACGTACAATCTCTGAGTACGCAGCCCTATTGAAGAAGTACCGGTCTGATCTGGATCATTATGATCCTCTTGGGATGGAAGATGCACAAGTCGAACCGGCATTCGCGAAGTACTTTCAGACGTTCCTGTCTTATATTTCGCGACAGCGTATGATGAAATTCCTGAAGGGACTACACCCTGTATTTGAGCAGAGACGGAATATCCTCCTATCCCAACCCACGCTTCCGACCTTGGAAGAAGCTATAGCCGTCATGACACAGGAAGAATCTCGACTGAAGTTGATGCCCAACAAGGTCTCCTACCAGGGGGAGCAAGCCGCGGTTGAAAAGTCTGCCCTTGCTGCCTTCAATCAACCTCCATTTGTGGGTTGTATTTGCCACAATTGTGGTGACTCCGGACATTACATCCGATTTTGTCCAAAATCCTTGCGCAATCAGTCTAATGATCGAGGACGGGGTCGTGGAGGCCGACGTGGTAGTCGAGGGGGATATGCTGGTAGAAGGGGCGGACACAATGCAAATCTGGCGGAGGAAGGGGGAGAGAATCAACTGGCTGAAATAACCCCGCTTGAGCGGGAGTTCCTTGAGAAGTTGCGAGGCACAAAGCTGGGTTCGGCCGACAGTCCTGGGGCGTCTTCTACCTCGGGAGATCACATCACTTACTTTGCTCAAACCAACACTGGTAATTCTGCGCGTGCTCTTGCATCTGTCCATCAGCCAGGGAATTATGGACTCTGGGGCATCTCGCCGTGTCACGGGATCCCGTGGTGCATTTCAGGACTATACTCACCTACCATTGCCGGAGAGTATTCAGACCGCTGATGGTACATCCAGCCCTGTAATGGGTAAAGACACTGTCGCATGCACCCCTTCCATCACTCTAACCAATGTCTTACATGCTCCGTCTTTTCCTGTCAATATTCTATCAATTAGTGCCATTATACTTGATCTTAACTGTACTGTTTCCTTTGACATTCCTACGGTAACTTTTCAGGAGAAAGGGACAGGACGACGACTTAGGACTGGCACATGGCATAAGGGACTGTGGTATTTAGACAGGACTGGACTGGACAACGCATTGGCATCCTTGGTAGCAGACGCACCACCAGAAGCTTCCTGTCGCAGTGTTGAAGCCGACTTGCTACTCCACCACCAGCGTGTCGGTCATTCCTCTTTTCAAGTTATTAGTCGAATGTATCCGTCCTTATATCAAAGGGCTGATAAAGAGAAGTTATTTTGTGATGCTTGTGAGTTGGGAAAACATACCAGAAGCTCGTATGTGAGCTCGGAAATAGGAGTTCAGCTGCTTTTGACATGATACATTCGGACATATGGGACCCTTGTCCTACAACCGGAATTAACGGCTTTCGATGGTTCGTCACCTTTATTGACTGTTATACCCGCGTGACATGGGTCTACCTTATGAAAAATAAAAGTGACATCCTTGAGGCCTTTCGGGACTTTCATCGACGGGTGGAAACACAATATGGCGCTAAAATTAAGTGTTTCCGGTCTGACAATGGGACAGAGTATACTAATAAGCGGGTTGCTGAGTATTTTTCCACTCATGGAATACTACATCAAACTTCATGTGCTTATACTCCGGCACAAAATGGTGTGGCTGAACGAAAGAACAGACATCTGCTGGAAGTCGCACGGACGATGATGCTGGCTATGAATGTCCCGAAACACTTATGGGGGCAGGCTATATTGACGGCCTCTTATCTCATCAACAGAATGCCATCTCAAGTATTGGACTGAAAGACACCGTTGGAGATGCTTACTGGGGCAACTACATACACTGTTCCATCGAAAGTTTTTGGATGTATGTGCTTTGTCCAAGATAATAGGCCAGACGTTGGCAAACTGGATCCTAGGACAGTTAAATGTGTCTTTGTCGGTTAGACGGCGACTCAGAAGGGATATGTCTGTTGGAGTCCAGTCGAGCGAAAGATGTTTGTCAGCATGGACGTTACATTCACAGAACTCGAACCATACTATGGTTCGGATGAAGGTTCAGCATTTGGTGACACACCTAACACAGATGGTGTTCGATGTAAGGGAGAGATAATAAGCCCAAATGTGGTCGTCGGATCGGTTCCGTGTCCGGTTGTAGAAAACTGGACGAAAGGGGGAGAGCACAGTGACTCAGATACAGAGAATGAAGAAGAAGATACATATGTTACGCAGGGGGAGCAGCAGACAAGGGAAAATGAGCTCCAAGTCTACAGAAGGAGACAACAGAAGTCCAGTACTGTGCCTATGCCGTGCCCTGTGCCTACTGTACCAAGTCCCTCGTCTACTCCTGCTCCAACTCCTGAAGATGTTGCCCCCGCACTGAATCACTCGGATTCTGATGCGGACCTCTCCGACTCGGATGGTATGATCTCTCCACCACCTATTGCTCCCTTAAGGAGATCTTCTCGCATCAATGCGGGTAAGGCTCCTGCTCGTTTTAATGATTACGAACATGACATTGCCAACTTCTTGTCTTATTCTAACATTTCTTCGAATTTTCGAGCCTTCATTGCATCGTTAGACTCTACTTCGTTGCCCAAGTGTTGGCAGGAAGCAAAAAAAGATCCAAGGTGGAAAGCTGCAATGATGGAAGAACTTGGAACACTGGAGAAAAATAAGACATGGGAGCTGGTTCCATTACCCAAAGGGAAAAAAGCTGTGGGATGCAAATGAGTGTACACAGTGAAAGAGACACCAGAAGGAAAAGTAGAGCGGTACAAGGCGAGGTTGGTTGCAAAAGGATTCACACAGTCATATGGAATAGACTATGATGAGACGTTTGCCCCAGTAGCAAAAATGAGCACCGTGAGAACTCTAGTCTCCATTGCAGCGAACTATGGGTGGAAGTTGTACCAGCTGGATGTGAAGAATGCCTTTCTTCATGGGGACCTGCAAGAAGAAGTATACATGGAGCTCCCGTCAGGGTGCTACGCGACGGAATCAAACGGAGGGACGTCGCAAGGAAAGGTGTGTAAACTGAAGAAGTCGCTATACGGGCTCAAGCAATCTCCTCGAGCCTGGTTTGACAGATTCAGAAAGGCTGTTACAGGCATGGGATACCGTCAAACAAATGCAGATCATACGGTCTTCCTCCAGCATGCAAGAGGCCTCATCACTATACTTGCTGTATTTGTGGATGATATAGTGATCACAGGTGATGATGAAGTCGAGATCACTAAGCTGAAGTCAAAACTCGCGAAGGAGTTTGAAGTGAATGATTTAGGAGCGATGAGGTACTTTCTAGGTATCGAGGTGTGTGAAGGCGAACAAGAAATTGTTCTCTCACAGAAAAAATACACACTAGATCTGCTGAAGGAGACAGGGATGCTGGGATGCAAAGCAGCAGTCACTCCAATTGACCAGAAGTGCAAGTTGGGAGCAGAAGCAGGAGAGCCTGTTGATCGTGAAAGATATCAAAGACTTGTAGGGAGATTGATTTATCTGGGACACACTCGCTCTGATATCTCATTTGCGGTGAGTGTAGTGAGTCGCTACATGCATGATCCAAGAAAGGGTCATATGGAAGCAGTATTTCAGATCTTGAGATATCTGAAAGGAACGCCGGAAAAGGGGCTATGGTTCAAGAAGAATGGACGCATAGAAGTTAAGGAATACTGTGATGCAGACTGGGCGAGCTGCATAGACGACAGAAGGTCTACCACGGGATACTGTATTTTTGTAGGAGGAAATCTCGTCTCATGGAGAAGCAAGAAACAGTCTGTGGTAGCACGGTCGACAGCTGAAGCATAATACAGAGCAATGGCTCTGGGAGTGTCAGAGTTGCTGTGGGTGAAAGCGTTGCTGACAGAGTTGAAGCTAGACAAGGAAGCACCATTACGTCTTCTGAGCGATAGTCAAGCTGCAATAAGTATAGCTAACAATCCAGTTCAGCACGACAGAACGAAGCACATCGAGATTGATCGATTCTTCATCAAGGAGAAGCTGGAACAAGGGATACTGAAGATTGACCATGTCCGCTCAGAAGAACAAGTTGCACACTGTCTGACTAAGGGTCTTAGTTCATTAAGTCTGTCGAAGCTATGTAACAAGATGGGGATGATCAATATCTATCGCCCATCTTGAGGGGGAGTGTTGAGAGTCAATAAGGGACTTTTAGTCCCACATCGGAATATGTAGTATGTAGAGGAGCTAGACTCCCTATAAGTAGTGAAGTAGTCCATCAATAAAATCATCCAACCATTATTTTCTACAATTCCATCCTAGTCAAAATTTTGCATAGAGAAGGGAAGGGCCATGTTGCAGATTGGATCCTTGGCAAGGAAGGGTCGCCTCAAGATCAAGGTTTGCAGTATCCGAATCGGTATAAGACCTTTCCTATGAGTACGGGATCGGCAGTATCGACAGTTATGGATCAAAATATCAGATTTTTTGGTATTGAAAAAAATATATTTATTAATAAATTATTAAAATTTTAGAAAAAAAATATTTTATATATTTAGATATAATTTAAGTATTTACTGTGTTATTATATATATATATATATATATATATATATATATATTGGAATTAAATAAAATGGTAGTCATCCTTGCAGATTGATTTACCTTCTATATATTAGTTTTTCTTTTACAACATTGCTATGTTTTTACATCCTTGTTAATTGATCTTTTTCGTTCAACTTGACTGAAAAAGAGACCTCCGAAGTCGGTACCGATCAGTATCGATATGTACCGGTATCGAATTGGGACATGCCAAATCGTATCGATATTGGCCGTATCGGATCGGTATCGACCTTTACTGCAAACTATGTTCAAGATTGCCAACAGAGTGCAGAGGTATACAACAAACATACACAAATGCGAAAGACACTAAATTTCTAATGACGACAGTGATGATCTAGCTAAGTCCAAATAGCATGTGCAATAGTTATATACATAAAAACAAGCTTACTACAATCTGTGATAGTAACTCACCCACATATAGCCACGCGTAGTCTTTGTAAATAACATAACACTTCCATGACATAATAATAACCAACCAATTGTCCGAGCTCTCTAGCCTAGTGGTATTAGAGCGAACATCTGGAGGGGCTGGCAAGGTTGGAGCCTCCCAATTGTGTGTGTGTGTGATTTCAAAAAAAATAATAATAACCAACCAACTACAAGGCTTATGCATCATTGATTTGGCATTAAAGAACGAGGAAACCACCTCTTCTGCTACAGACCTTCTCCATTGCCGCTACTACTTGATCCTCTCCTATTGACAGTTGTGTTCTTTAGTATCTGCAATGAAAATAAAATGAAAATAAATCTATTAGAAGAATTCCGCTACTGCTGTAAAAGCATATTTACAAACTAGTATAACTATTAACATGCTGTCATGATATGATACCCAAATCAAAGAACATGGATATCTAGGAAGCAGAGGAATTCCGAAAACTGTGTCAATGTTGAAATCGTGTCGGAAACATTTTGGACACTGGATGGATAAGTTGAAACAGGTATCGTGCCGTGTCATTTCTTGTAGTGTGCTGTGTCATATCTGGTGGACGTAATAGATTGTCAGAAATGGATAAACCTGAAGGCTTAGAGCATCTCCAATGCAAGTGTGAGTTTAGGAAAAAAAAAAGTTGTTGCCGCACAGGAATAACAAGGCTTTATTGAAAAAGTCATTCTCCAATGCAAATGTCAAAAAACTTGTGAAGTTGACATGGCATGACATGAAAAAGACATTGTGAAGTTGGTTGTCTAGTTCTAGACAATGCAATTCACAATGTCTTTACCTCCACATCATCAATTATGAATAAATTTTTTTTAGAAATAAGGGAATTGAAGTTGTCTTGGAAGTTGAAAAAAGTATATTTTATTGTCTTCTCAATATTTTTACATTGGAGAATATTTTTCTACTTCATTATCTTGTGTGAATATAATCTTGCCACCTAGGAAAGACATCGTCTTGTACTTCATGCCACATAAGGATGACATCACATTACATGGCATTAGAGTTGAAGATGCTCTTAAAGATGTAAGAAAGCCATAAGAAAGTTACCAATAAACTAGCTCCAAATGTAAATTGTTAATGTAACCTTTACTTAAATGTTCTTGAGAAAGAAAATAAATAACAAAACCAGAACCCAAGCAGTACTTGAAGACTTTCTACACTCATTTATTTGGACCAGTGTTCTAAAACTTCTACCAGGCTCTTATAGATTCATAATTTCAAGTATGTCTAATAAGTTTGACTTCCCAAAGAGTAGCTCCCTACAATTTTTTTTTAGTATTCTAAAATTTTGTGTCTATCCATTGCAAGTTTCATGCTACTTGTGGCCACATCTCAAAGTAGTTGTACTAGAAATCAAATTTTGAATTTCATAGATTCTTCGATAGCAATTCTCATGTGATCTCCTCATTGTTTAGCCGTAATTAATTCAAGTAATATTAGTCCCCACCAGCTAATCAGCCATAAAGAATTTCAACACCTCTGCACTCACTCTCTTGAGAAATCCTTTTAACTTAATCGCCAATCCATTCTCCCATATTCTTCATGCATTTGCACTCCTAAGAATTTCAAACCACTCTTCATTCTTACAACACCCTAAGGCCATGTTTGGTTCACGGAATCATGACATTAGGAAAGAAAAGTAATTTCTTTTCTATGTTTCGATGTCAAAAAATATATTTGGAAAAAGAAACTGATTTCCAAGGAAAAGAAAAATTGGGAAGAAATTGGTTCCCTCCACACGCCTAAGAATTTACTTTTCCACTATAGAAATTCACTTTTTCTCCCAATTTTCTTGGCCTTTCCAAACACTGAAAAGAAAAATGGATGAGAATTACAATTTCCCAAAAGAAAAAAAAAAAGAAAAAAAAATTGATTTTCTTTCCTTTCTTTTTGTTTCCTTTCCTTTCCTCTTCTTTCCGCAAACCAAACGAGGCATAAGAATTTCCAAACAAGATTCTTACACTATCCTCTTTCTTTGTTCCAAACCCATCTCTCCTTGGTGCATCTCTCATGGACCACTACTTTTGGGATCAAATGGATGTGTGGTAGGAACAGGTCTATATATCAAGCCATTGCTCCTAGATATGTGATATTTATGAACCTGGTGTCTTTACAAATGGGGCTAATAGTTTTCAACTAGGCATGGCTCCATGGGACCAATGTGCAAATTTTAGATGAACCCACTGTTCTAAAAATCTGTTTAGGCAGCCACCTAGGCGTTAGACAATTGGTGTCCGCTTGATGTCCGTATAGTGTCCCCGACGTTAGACTATACATATTTTTGAATTTTATGGACAATTGTCATAATTTTCATCATTTTTATTTTGTTTTTTTGAACCGCCTAGAACTAGACGGCCACCTAGACGGACTAGGTGTTGAGTGGTCCCTCCATAAGTGGAAAAAAGTATGTTGTTCCCAAGGTTCATTCTCGTTGGAGAAAGACTTGTGTCTTTTGGAGTTTCCAAGGTTAATGAACCTTGGATGAAACAATCTTGAAGTAGAATCTTCTTCCCCTCATGAAGCTATATAAAGAGGTTGGAAGAGCTTCAAATGAGTTACCTAATGTGGTATCAAGCTTATCCCTCAATGGAGGATGAGTTTGATGTGTAGAAGCAACAAGTGATCCACCTAGAGTGAGTGAGAAATTGTGTTCCTTCATGCATGAGAGCAAAGAATATTGTGAGCCTCTTGAGTGAATCCAAGAGAGTTATTGTTAATCACCATTGAGTGAGATTGTAATTGTAATTCCACTATTCTTAGTGGAGTAAAACTATAGTCAGTCCGGAGGACGTAGGCACATTGCCGAACTTCGTTAATTTTCTGGTGTGCTTATTTATTTTCGCATTGCGCATCACTCCCAACACTAGGTGGTAGGCGTATGGTGCCCATCCGACTAGAGCTTAACAACTTTTACAACCTTGGATGAACGTGCTCGATTTTGATCTATGTATTAGACTAGTTTCCATAGAGATTTACATGTTATCTTACTACTTTCCTGTGTTACTTCCCCTCAATGCTACACATATTTTTTCACTGCTCGGTTTGCACTCCACCCCCCCCCCCCCCCCCCCCACGCCCCCCCCCCCCCCCCCCCCCCCCACCACCACCCCAAAAAAAAAAAAAACAATTTTATAAATTATTTTTTGAAGTAAAAATTTTCGTCAATTTTGAAGCACATCGAAACAACTTCAAAAGAATATCTCAATATTTGACCATACAAGTATATAAATTATAATTTTTTACTGCAATATATACTTTTGAAGTTATCTCGATGTGTTTTAAAATTGACAAAAGATGTTTCAAATGAATAATTTATGAAGTTGAGATAATAAAATTGAGCGGTAGAAAGTTAAAGTAAAAACAAAAAAAAACGTACGAGCGCTATAGTTGAGATGTCGTTAGGATAATTTAGCCTTAATACAAAATATGCAAATTTAGAAGCGACCTACATACATGTCTAAGCATCTGGTTCTCATTCTGAAGGGTGGAGAGTCTCTCCTCCAGCTCAGAGTTCTTCTTCTCTATGTCCTTCACCTTCACTTCCAGTTCACTCAGATAGGCCTTCTTCCTCTCTCTTGCCTGCTGTGCTGACACCCTATTCCTCAGCAACCTATTAGCACAAGTCAAAAAAAACCCAATAATAATACAAGCTAGGATGGGTACTCTGATAAAAAAAAGTGGTGACCGACATTAATGTTGCATTGTGTCAAACACTCCAAAATATACAAAGAAAATAAAACTATTATGGTCATGTTTGGTTTGCAGAATCAGAACCTTGAGAAATAAAAATTATTTTGTTTGTGTGTATGGATGCCAAAGGAAAAGAAATTCTTTTGAAAAATTACAGTTTCTCAAATGAAAAAAGAAGAAGCAAATAATTAACTTCATTTTCTTTCCTTTCCGCAAATCGAACGAGGCATATATATTTCAGTGTCTAGTGTCCGTATCGTGTCATATAAGATAGATTGATGTATGGAAAATACTATTCGATTCCAAGTTTTCTTGTTATAAAATAGACAATTTATAAAGGCACTGCAAAAGTTACTCAGAACTGACTAGGTATTTACAAATTTGTCATTCAAAATTTTTTACGAAAGGACTGTCCACTACGGATACAATACTGTCAAAAAATTTAACAGTTCTACCAATATACTGGACTGTCCTACAAGTATATTTTTTGACAGCCATAAATCCTGGATCCAGTCAAGACGGTAGAAATGTTTTACAGTCCTGTATGCTGTCAGGACTGTAGAATTTTTTTATAGTCCTGTATCCATTATGCAGTGGAATTCAAAAGTTTTGATAGTCCATATATTGGTAGGACTGCCAAAATTTTGTCCGTAGTGGACAGCACCTTAGTAAAAAAAAAAAAATTTGAGTAACAAACTTCTAAATAGTTGGACACTCCCGAATAACTTTTGCAGTGTCTTTGTAAATTGTCTAAAATAAACCTCTTGAGGCGCTTGTGCTCTTTGTCAGCTGTGCTCCTACCCCTCTTCCTCTGGCTGGTCTGGGCTGGGTCCGGTCCGGCCGCCAAACTGGCAACACGGCCGGAAGTCGAGGGGCCGGCCGCCTCCCCGCCAAATTCCGGCACTCTTCTAATCTCCTCATCACTCTCTATTCCTGATCGAATCCAAAAAATATGATTACTTGATCAATTGTTTTAATTAATCTACATATAGTTAAGAAATTTAGGAGCATAAAATTTCCATTGGTTTTAGTAGTTTGTCAATTGAAGCAACCATTGGACCCACTCTTAACTGGAAATCAGCAAATAAATAATGAGAGTCAATTGAAGAAAATTTATGTAATTGAAATTTATGTTATTTTTTGTGAATATCTATTTACACAAAATAAACGAGGCAATTTTGGCTGACATCCATACACCTTTTCATAAGTTGAACAAGGTCCTTATTGGAGTCACCTACTCACCTATAATACTAGATCATAGGGGTGAGCATTATTCTGTTAACCGATTAAGATTTTGTCCGATTTGAGAAAAAATCGGTTCGATTTCAATATTTTTAAAAATTTATTCAATTTCGGTCAAAAACCAAATAATACTTATATAATTATTATATGTTTCAATTTTATGCATATTTTAGGATTAAAAATGTGTATATTTAAAAAAAATTATTAGTATGTATTTTAAAGTCAATTTTTGATAATTTAACAACTCATCCATTTAGATTCAACTTTAAAATACAACGAACATATGTATAAAAATTATACTTTTTAATATAATTTAATCACAATTTCAACTTCGCGTCTAGCCCAATAAACAATGGAAAAAATTCAACCGAACAGACCGAAAAAAGCAAATATTTTATCAGTTTGGTTTCGGTTATAACTAATTTTATTTCTATTTTGGATTTGAATTTTTAGAATTTCAATTTATTCGATTTTAACTATTTTGGTTCGATTCAATCCGAATAAACCGAACGCTTACCCCTACTAGTTCCTAAAAGTGAAAGTGGTAGAAGTATTGTATTTTTTTATGTTCTTCTTTTTTGTTTGGTTACAATCAAGTAAGTTTGATTGTCACTTTTTTATGTGATATAAAGTAGATTTTGTCCTCTGCAAAATTTGGATTTCATATCCTCTCTTTCAAAAGAGTATGTTGAATTAAAGTGTATTATAATAAAGTTTGTGTATTCCCTTGTTATTTTTATTATATGACAAGTGTGCAAATTCACACAACATGTCATTCCACTTGCATATTTTCAAACATATAAAGTGATATAATTAACACTTTCAAGGGGACAAATTCTATAACCAAATATGACATGTCAAAAACTAATTTTAAAAAAGTGAACTTTTGTAAAATTTTGTATCGCAAATGTTGCCAAAAGACTTGTCACAACTATTTTAACGGTATTCCTTGTGGTACTTGTAAGAAATGATATAACATTTGTTTTGTTATTTGCATCATTTATAACCAAATATTGCAATCGGTAGAAATAATGTAATAAATGTTGAATGTATTTTTATTTACAACTAATCAAACACACCCAACTATGTCAATTGGCAAAGTGTAATGTTTATAATTGTATCATATTGTTTAACAAGAGACCTGAGAAAGTAAAAAAAAAACGTTTTGACCTCTTGAATTTAATGATGAGAGCGAAGCTAAGTATTTTTTGCAAAAGATAGGAGCCAAACACACAAACAATTTTAAATCTTCGAACAAATTATAGTACAAATTTTCAAGTTTTAGAAGAATAGCATAAATATTGTTCTAAAATTAAAAAAAAAACAAAAACAAAAACAATTCTAAATAGAGCCCCATGTTATTTTTTTATATTCATAAGAATCTATCTCACAATTGTTGGGTAGCAGTTATGAGATATTTTGATTATTTAGTCCGTTTTTTACGCTCTTAAGTCTTAAGTATCAATTTTTAAAATAATCTAATTCATGATTGATAATTTATTAACGAGTAATTTTGAAAGTTATTTAAACCAACAAAATTATTTATATTTCCATATATATAAGCAAAAGTTCTTCCAAAAAAAAAAATCATATTATTATTCTTCCAAACAATAGCTTATATATTTATATAACTTACAAGCATAAATGATTTGATAAAAAGTAAATCGTAAATGTTAAGAGCAAAGTTTTCACTACCATATCAAACGAACAAAAAAAATTAAGACAATCATTCACTACCAAAACAAATGGAACTTTAAGGAAAACAAAATTTCAAACTGGACTGGTAGAAAATCTCCAAAAATTAAAAAAAAATTATAAAAATTAAAAATTAAAAAAAAAAGAACTCACCTTCGGAAGTAAGTAGCTATCATATTGGACAATCTTATAAAAAATGAGAAAGAAAAAAAAATATATATAATATGATATTAGTAGTTATAGTTATATTTTTAATAAGAATATAAATAGAAGAAACAAAAAATAGAAATTCTCAAAACACTTCCTATTTGAAATTTTTACAAAGGCAACCAAAATTATACAAGATTTTCAAACCGACTAAAATTAATGACTCAAAAAAATTATTAAATAATTTTTTGAACACTTCATAAGTGACCAGTTCAAAAATCCCCCCAAATAAGTAAAAATAATTATTGTCAAGCACACCCTATCCAAAACAAGCTTCTTTGAAACGAAAAACATACCGAAGTGGTATAAAAGAATCAGCTCTTCAGAAGATCCAGCAAACCCCATGAAAATAAAAAATGAAGAAATAAATTAGAGAAAGATCAGAGAGAGAGAGGAGCTGAAGAATTGTACTCCGTGCCTTCCTTGACCTCCACCGGCGGAGCCGAGCTGGAAGACCTCTCGCTGCTCGACGGGATCGAGCTCGTCGCCGGCTCTTGCATTATCAGAGCCTAGAGAGAGAGAGTGCAGTGCTCGCTCACCTCTCTCTCTCTCTCGCTCTCTGGAAAATAAAAAAAGTGATATTATATTTGCTTTTTTTGGAAAAAAGCGGGGAAGAAGCTTGATATCACAGTTCATAAATGGGAGGTTTGGGGGTTTACAGATCTAGTTACGGCCGTTGGATTCGGGACAGATCGGATGGCTGGGAAGGTGGAAGCGTGGATGAATGGAGAGCCAGGAACTGGAGGAAGAATCCAATGGTGGAGGGATGGGTAGCGTGGATGGGCTCGGTGCCACTGGATCTGTACCAGATCTGTGATTAACAGTGTCAGATTTGAACTGTGTTTGATAGTTTGTAGTATATCATCTTATCTTCCGCTATATAACGAGGTTTCAAAACGTCAAAAGTGAACCGTCTAAGTCGTCATTATATCACGGTACATTTTATTTTAAAAAAATAAATTATGTAAAAAATTGTTGAAAAAAAGAAGTAAAAGATTGTCAACATGGAGAATCGAATTCAACCAAACAAGAAAAATACCTTGCACCTTAACCACATGAGATAGAAGAGACATTTAGCTATAAGGATAATATTCATATTATACGTTATTATACGTGCAAAGCACGTACATTTACTAGTATCGATAAGGTTGGCGATATTCCTATTTGATATTAAGTGTCGTCGACGCTGATCGATACCAATATTCAGGTTTTTTTTTTCAATCAATTTGTTAGAGAATATTGAACAAAAACAATTATTCAACAAAAATATAATAAAATTTTACACATAAACCAATCGATGAAGATGACTATTATTTTATTTAATTTCAAAACTACTTTAAAATAATACATAAAATACTTTAAATTATGTTAAAATATATTTTTTTAAATTTTTAATAATTAGTTATTTTTCGTTACCAAACAAAATTTAATATTCTAATCTGAAATAGTCAATACAGACGATCCCGATGTTCACATATTTTTTAAATCTTACTTTCGATTAATTTATGCCTGATTTTCAAAAAGCATAAGCAGAATTTAACTTTTGGCAACGACTTTCCCGTCTTATTTTAGAAGCTGATCCAAGTTGAACTAAAATTTCAATTCCATTAAAAGTTGTTGCCAAAATGGGACTGTTTTTTAAAGGGGAAAAAAGGGGCAAAAGTAACCATTATAAAATTGGATTTCAAATTGTTTATTGGAGTTTTTTTTTAAGGAAAAACAAAGTTATTTGATAACAATAGTTTATCAAAAGAAAAAGAAATTTTTTTTGGATCAGCTTGTCTTGTGTAGGGGTGAGCATATAACAGTTCAAAACCGAAAATCGAACCGAAATATGACAAACGGTTCGATTTTTCGGTTATCGGTTCGGTTTACGGTTTAAAATTTTGAAAATTTGAAATAACGGTTCGATTTTTGGTTCTTCATCCGAAAAATCGAACCGAACCGAAAACCGATTTAGATTTAGTAATTTATCAAACTACCCACAATATACATATACTAATGTTTATTAATCCCTAACTGAGCGCACTTTCTTCTCCTATTCTATGTCGGTGCTTCTTTGAGCACTCTCTCTATCTACCCTCAATCTATATATACTAATATCTTTCACTCTATGTAATATAACAATTCATAAATACAATAATATCATATTTTTTTAAAATTTTTTTATTTAAATAGGCTAATTTTGCTAAAAACTTGAAGGCCATGCACATTGGTCCATGAAACATAACCGACCGAAAACCGAACCGAATTAATTCGGTTCGGTTTTGTTCGGTTTTTATAAAAACGGTTCGGTTTTCGGTTTTGAGAAATACGGTTTACGGTTATTTCGGTTTTCACATATTCGGTTTGATTTGAACCGAACCGAACCGATGCTCACCCCTAGTCTTGTGTCGTATGTTGTCAAAAGCTGTTTCTGCAGCCAATTTTATCAAAAGCAACAATAATCTCAAATTTCAAACACAGCCTTATTGGAATAGCAGGCCGAGCATTATTAATAAGCGAGAAGGGAATAAATTGGAGTTTACCAAATACAACGATTACTGGCCAAGTCCAAAGGGCCGGGTCTTCCCAAAGTAGATCTGTATGATAAAGAGTGTTACCATATATTCTATTTGGAAGTTCAATGGCAAAAAGAAGAAATAATTCACTTAGAATGCTGATTTCATTGGCTACTGCTAGATGATATATATTTATTTAACAACGAGAATTAATAATAGTGGGATAATTTATTCAGTGAGCCGGGCTCACCAAGTGATAGTGGCTGACCTTATTTCTCCTCCAATAGTATATTGTCACATAACTAAAATTAAATTAAGAAATAAAATAAAAAATGGTGCCGTAATGTACTTATTGAAGGAAAATCAAGGCTCGCCAAATTTGTTTTGTTTGGACTGATTTGTAAGAAGAGGAAATTTCCTATAACAGACCATATTTCGAAGAAATAGGACATAACGACAAATCCAAAAATTTGAATTGGAGAACATTTCTGCAGACGGTCTGGCGGAAATCGTGTATGTGCAGTTGGAGGGTGCAAGGGCGGAGCCAGGAAATTTTTTCGTGGGGGCTGAGCATGGATGAAAAAAAAAAATACAAAACCTACACAACTATTACAACATGATTCAAACCAAAGACCATTCTTATTAAGGCACATTCACTCAACCACCTAAGCTATGGCTTTCATATGATATATACTGGTAGCTTCTACTACTTATTTAAGTCTGGGCTACAGTTCGGGACAGCCCACCTTACGCTCCGCCCCTGGGGGGTGGGTGAGGGGGTGGGATTGGGGGGGGGGGGGGGGGGGGGGGGGGGAGGGTCGAAGGGGGACGGATGGGGAGCTGCTGGGTTGGAAAATTGGACATGTCCATTTTCTGCCAGACCGTCTGGCGGAAAAGTCCTAAATTTCGAAATTCAATTTTCCAAACTCGTACCGTTTTGTCCAATTTCGTGGAAATACAATCTGCTACAGAAAATTTTCTGCTGTAAAGAACCGAAGGGTTTGGAAGATTGACAAGATGGAGATATGGAGTAGTCTTCATAAGGACTATGTATATATAATATATATACCAATGAATCAACTGCGATTGTACAGAGAAATCACACCGGAAAATACTAGGATTGTGTCCTTAACTCTATATATTGCAACTACCTCAAGTTCCTTCTAAGTATTTTGCAGTAACATGTTTACTTACCAAGTAAGAACAAAATGGTTGTTCGTTGGAAGCTGTTGAATGTATGTATGTGAAATAGAAGAACTGGGAGCTCCCTTCAGTCCAAAGCAATTCATAACAGCATATATTATTTTCGCGCTTTGGGCTGAAAAGAAGCCCCACTTCTTCTTCATTCAGACTCCTCTCATGAAGAACAAGAGTAAGATTAAGTCATGACTCATGAGAAGAAGATGATGATCATGGTGAAAGGAAATATAGGAGAAGAGAGGAGAGAGAGAGCTAGCAGTGGCCAACACATATATGCATGCATCTAGCCAGTAGTACTATATAATACTTTTAACACTTGGTCTCAGAATTATTCTTCACTCTGATCCACACTCTTCTTCTTCTTTTGGAAGTATAGAGAGTTCATCTTGGCTTTTGCTTTCCGTTGGTTTAATTAGTAGGGTTAGCTCTTATTATAGAATGTAGGCTTTTTATGTACGTTCTGAGTGGAATGCTTGTCGACACAGCACAATCAACTAACGTTCAAACATCTTGACTGGGTATGTGCACTCTTGCAACTCTTATAGCTACTTGATCATTAGCAAATTAAATTATTATGAAACCAAAGAACTTTTTTTTAACATGGATAAAAACTAAGGTTTGCAGTCGATATCGGATCCTTCTATAAGTATGGAAGTCGGTGGTATCAGTAGTTTCGTTTCGGAATATCATTTTTTTTATCCAGAACTAAATAATTATTAAAAGTAGACAAAGTATTTTATTCATCTAGTCATAATTTTAAGTATTTAATGTTTTGTTTCTTAATAGTTTTGAAATTGAATGAAATAATAGATTTTTTCCATTACATGCTTTCACAACCTTACTGATTGGTTTACCAATAATAAATAAATAAATAAAATTTATTTACATGCTTTCACAATTTTACTATGCTTGTACATTCTTAGTGATTGGTCTTTTTATTCAATTTTCTACACCGAATTCACTTGGAAAGAGACCCCCCAACGTCAGTATCAATAGCGGTCGGTATTGAATGAAAACATGCCAAACCGTATCGATATCAACCATATTGGATAGTTATCGGCCGATATTGTAAATTGTGGAACAAATATGAGCCCATGAGTGGAGTTAAGGTGGTCAGCTGCCATTATTATTAAAACATTAAAATTTGTCCTAACTAGGGCTGCAAACGAGCCAAGCCGAGCCAAGTTTTTGTAAGCTTGAGCTTGGCTTGACTATAATTAATCGAGCTCGAGTTTGGTAAGTTTTTTTTTTTAATTTTAGAACTTGACCTTGGCTCGAGCTTGTTTATATTAAGCTTGAGCTGCTTAGTTTGAGCTTGGCTTGATAAATAAGCTTGATTTCAAGCTCCCTCAACTTTATTTCAAGCTCATTAAGCTTTATTTCAAGCTTAACGAGCTCGATTTCAAGCTAGTTAGGTTTGAAATCAAGTACCTATAATTTAAAGAATTTATTTGTAAAAATTTAATTAAAAAGGTTCCTTAATATCAGTTATTAAGGACATAGAGATATATAATGCACACAATCATATTGTTATACAAACATATACAAAATTAGAACTCATCAACAAAGTACAAACGAGCTTCTAAAGAGACAACTCGCAAGCTCATGACGAGCCGAGTACTTCTAAGTTTGAGCTTGGCTCTTTTATTAAACGAGCTCGAAAATTAATCTTGAGCTGATCAGCTTGTTTACTAAATGAATCGAGCTCAAACGAGCTTTCATCGAGCCGAGCTTTGAGCAGTTTGCGAACAGCTCGGCTCATTTGCAGTCCTAGTCCTGACAATAACAACCAACTTTACTGTTAATGGGTATGAAAATTAGGGTGTGTTAATTTAGACAAGAGGTCTTAACTAACATAGCTAGGATATCGAAGGAACGTGCATGACAAACACCAAGGAGATGATCAACAGGTCTTCGAGAATGAAATGTTTAGATATATATATTCATGACCCCAAGAGTACTCACCTGGAGGTACGTATAGAGTGGTCACATAATTAAGTGGTCCACATATATAGGGAAAATTACTGGCATTGGTCGACAACTGGCTTCTCCAGTGGCTTCTCTCTTGTTTTGGCAAGTAGGCTTCTTAATTTGATATGGTTTCACACTTTCACTATGCCAACTTCATTTCCTTGGTTCGTTTCATTTCCCTTCGCCATTTGACTCAACCCCCTTGTCTCTTGCTCCCATGATTCTGATTCCACCTGCACTCACAGCGCAAAAACTCTCTTTCTCTTTCCACATACCACCACCCATTTGATCTGTCAAAACCTCGGCCTTTATTGCCGACCGACCTTAAAGCTCTGCAAGTAGTTTACCTACAAAAAATAAAGAATAAAGAACATGAGGCAATTTTAAGAATGCGAGAAATGATAATTCACCTCGCAAAATATATAGCTTCTCACAATTATGTTGACGACGGGGTTATGATCTAGTGGTAGCAACGGAGGCTCCGGCACGGAAGGTGCAGCTTCGAATTTTCTCTTATCATTTGCCAAGCCGAAGAAGAAAAGGACACCTCAAAAAAAAAAAATATTGACAACCATTATAACTGCAACTTAAAATGATTTATTTATTAATTACTTCTTTCTACATGCCGAGAGCCAAGGGGGCGGAACTACAGCACGATATGGGTGGATTCTAGTCCGTCGCAAAACCTTTTAAAAAATATATTGTTTTAAAATATTTTTTTAGTTATGTTTTATTTGTTTGGATAAATAAATTCTCAAAAGTTTGGTACTTCAGAGTGTACAATATCAGTATTCTCGTGTCGCTCAACTTCTAACTAAAATTCAACCCGTCCTAATTTTGGACGCTAAGATCCGCCACTGCTGATAGCTTTATTAACAAAGTCATGTATGATGTTAATATATAGATGCGGATCAGCTCGCCCCAATTTTTTTTCTTTTTTCTTTTTTCTATGTAATTTTTATTTTTTTATTTCTTCGTGGGAGTTAATCTACTCCTAGCCCACCTCAACCCACTCCAATATACATTTCTGGATCCGTCCCTGAATATATAGACCAATGTTTGATATACATACCTATCGGTCAAAGAAAATAAATTATACTTGCAAGAAAGCATGCATGTGTTGTGTCCTCGTTTGCCTCCACACCAATGTTGTAAAAATCGGACCGGACCGGCGGTTGGACCGGGTCCAACCGGTTTATGCCAAAAAATCGGTCCAGTTCGATTAAAACCGGATCTTTTAAAGAACCGTCGGTTTTTTGTGAAAACCGGATTCAAACGGTGAACCGGCCGAACCGGTTCACAATTGAATCGACCAACTTTGGTATTTTTTTATAGAAAAATATTTTTAAAAAAATTATCATGTAAAATTTGGACCATTTGATTCTTGGTTTGGTTTTGATCGACCTTATAGTTGTAAGATTAAACCAAAACAACATACTTATGACCAAACCAAACTAAACTAAGAAGTAAATATGGATATCTTACCTATTTGAACCAAACTAAACCAAGTCTATTTGAATTTCGGTTGAACTTCGATCCGATCTATACCAAAAAAATTTAGTTCAATTATCGATCCGCTTTTTAAAACATTGCTCCACACCGATAAATAGCTTATGTCCTCGTCGACCTCCCCGCTGATAAATAGCTTACGGGAGCGCTTTATCGTAGCGAGGGCTGTGCCACTCTGGTTCACCAACTTGTAATTTGTCCATGACAAAATTATTCTATCACCAAATTCACAACTTCAACCTAACTTGATAATGCATGACACATATAATACAGACACACTATCAGGTTCGTTTGCAGATTTTGGCGTCTTGTCAGAATTCCTATAGACAACATATGAGATATAGAAGAATTAGACAAGGAAATATGTAGTTCGCTACTGCTTCCAGGGTTACAATGTTTCTATAAGATCTTTACCCAACTTCAAGGCACACTAGACTACAAGGGCGGGACCAAAAATTCGAACTCGGTGGACCGGGCTAAGCTGGAGTGAGTTGAGATATAGACGGACTCATTAGAAGAAAAAAAAACAATAAAAAAAAACAAAACAAATGCATTTGAAAAACCAAATAAATAAAAAAATAAATGGGTGGCAGGGGCGGACCTACATGGGAATGAGTGGGGGTAGTTGCCCCCACTGAATTTTTGCTCCTGAGTTAAATATTTAAATTTTTATTAATTTTTTTTTGTCAATTTTATGTTTTTACCTCTCCGAATTTTACAATTTTCAATTTCTATATACAGATTCACAACATATATTACTTTATCCTTCATAATTTTCATCAATTTTATGTTTTGCCACCTCCGAATTTTATTTAACAAAATCTTGGACTTTTTCATATTTGAAGTTGACCTCCCTCTTCTAAATTCTTGCGTCCGCCCCTGATGGGTGGACTGGACTGCATCACTATTTCTTGGAACCTTACCTCACTAGTCTGCAGAACGAACAAACATCATGTTTTTCCGACCATAATGACGAACCGGGTATGTCTTGAACTCCATATATAGGTTATACCCAAGAACTCCTTTACAATAGACCTTGGTGAAACCATGAGGATTCTACAAAGGGCCCCTCCACAGTTTTGTTTAGGGCAAACCCTCCGTCCAAGTCTCATATTATTTTAGTCCTCTGTTTCTTCTTATATTGTACTTTGGCGACTTGATCGGCAACGAAGGCATTTGATAGAAGGTCGACGGGGGATGAGCAGGGGAGTGGAGGCTCCTGACGATGGTATCAGGGGACTGTTGCCACTGCTAAGCTGATGTTGTCGATTTTTTTGCTGCTGCTGTGCAGGTGCTCTTTTAGGGTTGGAGATGTAACAGGAGGATGGGGACATGTTGGAGGTAGCGAGCTAGCGATGGGATTTTATATTAGTTTAGAGTTTAAGTTCTGAAATAGCCAATTGTAGAATTTAGACCATTTTTTCTATTATTCCTGTATGAAATCCGAAATTTTCTAAGAATCTTTAATTGTTGGATCTGTAGCATAATATTAATCTAATTATTATTATTATTATTATTATTATTATTATTATTATTATTATTATTATTATTATTATTATATTAGTCGGATTGGGAAAAATATTATTTTTTAAAATAATCATTGGATCTTTGTTTGTACCCTGTCCCGATCCCGTGCCCAGGGATCCGACCCCGAGCCCGAATCCACTTTCTTTTTAAATTTCTTTAAATGGCTTTAAAGAAAAAAATATATATATTTTATAAATATTTTGGTAATTCTCTTTAGTAAAAGAGAACCAAAAAAAAAAAATCCTCCACAACCTACATGGTCCCCCACGACCAGGCCACACCCACGCGCTGCCCTTATTTTCTCCTAACTCCCTCTCCTCCACAACTCTCCCTACACTTCAGCACCCATTCCTCCCATATAATCCCACCACTCCACTCACTCTCTCCCTACACTTCTTCTTTTCCTTAAGAACTCACTCTCTCTCACTCAAATTCCCTTTCCCCAAACTCCAGCAGCCCCTCCCGAGTGCCCTAACCCGACCATAGCCCCGGCCAACTCCGGCCAACCCGAGCCCACCGTCGAAGCCGCCTCCGTCGAGCTCCTTCCGGCGCCCACCTCCCGCCGATTTCCTTCGGTCGCACCCTGTCCAGCCGGCCGTTCGGCCAGCGCCCAGCCGCTTCCTCCGGCCAGATCCGCCCGCGCCATGCCGTCCTCGACCCCAGCAGGCCGCGCCGCCTCCCGTGCGCCTATCCCAGCGTCCGGCGACCCTCCCGAGGTCGCGCGCTGCCTTCCGTGCCCGGCCAGACTCCGCCCGCCTCTGTCACGGGGCCGCTCGACCCCCTGCGCCGTTCTCGCGCCCGCCTTCCCCGGCGACCTCCGACGTGCTGTCCCGCCGGCCAGCGCTCCCCGGCGTGCCCTGAGTTTCTGGCCGCCCTTGTTCCAGACCCTTGAGCTCCAATTCCGCGCATTCCAGCGCTGCCCCTATGGTCGTGCTGTCCCGATCTGATTTTTCGGTACTCGCTGACCCGTGGCAGCTCTCCCAACGCTGACCCGCGGGTTTCCCGACCCATTGTCCCGCGGTGCTCTCTGGTGTTTCTGTTCCCGTGTCGCTGCCGCGTGGATTATTCTTTCTTAAATTACATCTGAGAGCTCTAGCCGAGCAATTGAGGTATAACTTCGTGTCCCCGTGTCCCTCCCGTAGGTAGTCTGTGATGACGCGGTCCCAATCTCGTTTCGGGATTCGGTATTTTGATATTTTGTTGCTTTTTGGGTGATACATAGAGTATCGGTTACGTCGCGGCATATTTTCTATTTTGGTTATATTTGTGCTGCGGTTGGTTTGGGTTGGATATTCATTTTGAGTTGAAAATGTGTGATCCCTGGTTTGGGATATTTAATTGTGTTATGGTTGGCATCCTCTCAGGATTGGGTTGTCCCAATTACAGAGGAGATGCTGCCCAAATTTTCAGAAAATATTTTAAAAAGGAATTTTCTTATAAAAATAAGCAATTTGAATAAAACCTATTTTTTTCCAAAGAAAATCGGTCTTTGCAAAATGATTTGTAGATTGGATTGTATTAGTTTTTGGATTTTATGGATTTTGTATCACCAGTTAGGCGACGACCATAACGGTCGAATGAGCCTCGGCGAAACGCAAACGCTATGGGGTTTCCTGTACGTTGAGGCGTTAGCCAGCAACATGAGATTGCATGACCAAGTCTGAGACTCTTTAATTTTTAAATTAATTATAATTTATTTTTAGAACTGGTACTGCTTTTAGTATTTATGGTGCAGGACCTCGGCCTACTGTTTGGACCGTTCACGGCACTCAGAGCTCGCCTTAGGATTATTTAATTTATGTAAATAATTTGTAAGGACATAAGTCCAGTTTTTTTTTTATTTCTCTGTGACCCTGTATTGTGTAGCGTAGCTTTTCTTAATTTTTTGGAATATTATTTTCGCCGTTAAACGCGTAGAATATAAAATAGATATATATTTTATAAATAAAATTAATAAGTTTTCTCATGATAAATAATCTGGTAGTTTAGCAATTCACATATTTTCTCATTTAAAAGAAAAAGCCTAGTTTTATATGTATATATATTTAAAATACAAGTTTTTCCAAATTAACCGGTAATTGCTATTTTTTCCAAATTAATCAGTAACCGACTTATTCAATTAAAATGATAATGAACGTAGATTGCGACGTTAGACAGTTTCCGGTAGATTAATTAATAACTTAAAATCTGACTAGGGTCTACTTCTAGAGATTGTAACTAGCACACCTAGAATGGTTTCATTATGGTTCTAAGTCAAGGTTCTCAACTGTAGGATCTCGGAGACGAACTTGACTTCCTCCTTGGTACTGACATTCCCGATCCAGTCAATTAACAGAGGCAAGTTACGGTTATAGTTTCTTGTATTTTATTTAGTAATTGTCAAGTTGCATGTTAAACCACATTGCTACACGGAACCCTCTCCTAGGGTTCAAATATTGATTGATATTGATTACGGGGATTGGAGAGATAGTGTCACGCCCCAGAACCAGAATACTGGAGAGCGGGGGAATGACTCAGCCAGCTACGTATTACGGGTAGATGAATACCGTATAATACGATCAATGCTGTCTAACCAGACGAGGGGGTGCATACTACATAAAAGTCTCACTATGGTCATTTCGCATCTATTGTCTCAATCATTCAAATAAGAAGCAGTAATACAGAACATGTAAGATAAAGCAGTAGGGCATCCCAAACGCTCAGTCAAAATATTCTGGAAATCTGGCTTTACAAAACATAGCCAGATGGTATAGTAAGGTATACACAATTGTTATCAGCTGCAGTCTGACTTTAGTTACAATTATGTAAAAGTAAGTACAAGACGATCCGACCAACATGTCGGTGCCAAACGGCTAAGTATAAAGTAAATGACAAAACGAGCGGTGAAGTAAAGAAACCCACTCGAGTCCTCCTGCGATCATTCCCCTAGTATTGACCATCTTGGAGGTAGAAGTAAGCTGGATCCTCGGGGACCGGCTCTAAATCTGGCCATGCAAAACCAGAGAGGTTAGACCTCTAATAGCAAGTACCACAAGGAAGGACGATATGAAGGATTAAACCAGTATTTAAGAAAATGTGATAATAGATCTCTGCTATCTACTAGGATTCACATAACATCACGACACTTCGAACCAACCTCCCAACCAAACAAGGACAGAAGTTGGCCCGTCATGTCCTGACATTCTGATCATCTCAGTTAGGCAACAGAGTAAATACAGTACACAAATAAATCATCTTGAACGGCCAATCAATTCCTACGGCTAGCTATTGTGAGTCCCAAGTTATCCTGGAATTATGCAAAATAGGGATTCCTCAGTTCTTACTATGTGCGAGCAAGGCTAGTCTATCCAGTCAATCAATTGTGCCAATCATGTAGTTAGACGAGTCCCAGCGGGACGCCCGTCGTTATAGCATGTACAATAATATAAGCAGATATTGTTCCCTGCCCGTGTGACAGATTTACAGTATCTGTGGGAACCAGTCGGCCCGTCGGGCACTTAATAGTCCCAAGGGGGCTGCCATGTAAGAACTCGGGAATCCATTCTCTCCATGCCATTGTTATTTTATTTGACTTAATGGTCTCTACGTTGAGTGAAGTTCCATGCCGTGGATCATGGTCATTCAATGAGTACTTTCGTACGGGGTACGATATGCGCAACTCTACAACGATACCTGTGCGGCTAGGTTGTAGGTCTTACATAGCGTGATGCAACAATCAATTAACCACGGAATAATCATGCCTTGACCATAAAGTACACATACCGTCTTTGTAAGATAAATAGATAATTAAATAATAAATAAATAATTTGAAACCTGCATGTGTCTGTATGCCAATATTCGGGATTGGCTAATCGAGTACAATAGTTCATTACATGAACGTGTCGCATTCATTGAATTCAATAAGACGACTAGCCAGTCTCTTAGTTCCAAATAGGAACGCATGATCAATAATTAGTCCATGTCACAATCATTATCAATGATGACAAGGCATGAAAGTCAATCAATATTATATGGGGCCGAGTCTATAACTCTCAGGGTTAAGTTCTAGTCATACTGGGTATCCATGGATCAATCAGGACACAAGGCGCATTCTACATAACAATCTATTTTAACAAATTTAACATATCATGATTTATCAAGAAATTCACGCAAAAGGCGTAAGGATATAATAGAAGAATTATCATGCCATCGTTAAATGAATAATTTTAGGACAAATAAAACACCCAGATCAAGAAGTCACGCCAAGTCTAGCTGGAGTGAGCGTGAAAAATGGGCGTGAACAGTGAGCGTGAAAAGTGATACACGCACGTACAGCGTGACTAAAAATACCCACACTCATACAAGATGTGTGCGTGACAAGAAATCCACGCACTCATGGATGTGTGCGTGACTAAAAATACACGCAGACTCGTGGATGTGTGCGTGGCTAAAAATACACGCAGACTCGTAGATGTGTGCGTGACTAAAAATACACGCAGACTCGTGGATGTGTGCGTGACTGAAAATACACGCAGACACGTAGAGACGTGTGCGTGACTAAAAATACACGCAGACTCGTGGATGTGTGCGTGACTAAAAATACACGCAGACTCGTGGATGTGTGCGTGACTAAAAATACACGCAGACTCGTGGATGTGTGCGTGACTAAAAATACACGCAAACTAGTGGATGTGTGCGTGACTAAAATTACACGCAGACTCGTGGATGTGTGCGTGACTAAAAATACACGCAGACTCGTGGATGGGTGCGTGACTAAAAATACACGCAGACTCGTGGATGTGTGCGTGACTAAAAATACACGCACGCTCATGAGAACGTGAGCGTGACTAAAATACACGCATGCTCATGAGAACGTGAGCGTGACTAAAATACACGCACGCTCATGAGAACGTGAGCATGACTAAAATACACGCTAACATGTAAGAACATGAGCGTGTCTCAAAATCCACACAGACACGTAGAGACGTGTGCGTGACTCAGCCTTCGTCCCAAGCCAGAAGATGGAGTTCCCAGCCAGAAAACACGCTAAGTTGGGAGATCAAAACCCATAAATAATCGAAAATATAGCAACTTAGATCTAGGAAAAACCAGCCATAGAAATCGAAAATGCCAAGAACTAAACTCTCTCTGGATCATGAGAGGAAGAGTAATGATCCACAAAAATGGATGAAGGAGAAGCAAGTTTGCACTTGCCTACTGCTACTGCTACTGCTGGTGGGTGGAGAGTAATGAAAGGAAGAAGAAGAAGTAATGGTGAGAATGAGTAATGAGGAGAGAGAATGGAGATGGTGGCTTAAATAGGAAGGTGGTGGTAGGTGGGAGTTAATGGGCCGGGTTGAGGGGGTTCGGCCAAGGCCAACCCGAAAGCAAGCAGGGGGTTAAAAGCAGGAAATAAAATACCAAAATAAATTACAGGAAATAAAATACAGACAATAAATACAGATAATTAATTAACATGAAATTAAAGAGCAGATAATTAACATGAACTTATAAGAATTTAAATACAGAATAATACATGATAAATACTAAATAAATATACATGAATTGTGCATATATAAAAATACGCATTCTGGGAACGGGGAGTGACATCTCTACCCACCTTAGAAAAATTCCGTCCTCGGAATTTCAAATCCAAGCAAGTAGAAATATCGGAGCTAAACTAATACAAGCAATTCTAGTGAGCAAGCAATCATTTTACCATATCAAAAGCAAGTACTATATATGTAAATTCATCAATCTACAATATCAAATAGTTCTACCCATAAGGTGATAAGCATGAAGAATCAAGACAATCAAGGTATACAAAAAGAAATATACCTTGCGAGTCAAACATGTGTGGATACCGTGATCGGATATCATCCTCACGTTCCCACGTTGACTCTCCCAAGGAGTGATGACCCCAAGCAACACGGACAAGACTAATTGTTCGGTTCTTGAGTATCTTCTCTCTTCGGTCCAAAATGGACACAGGCTGTTCCTCGTAAGACGGGTTGGTACCAACGACCAGCTCAGAGTGATCGAGGACATGGCTTGGGTCCGATACATACCTACGTAATTGAGATACATGAAACACGTCATGCACCTCTCGTAACGAAGGTGGGATGGATAAACGATAAGCAACATCGCCTATCCGATCAAGGATGACAAATGGGCCCACATACCGCGGACTCAATTTCCCGTGAACGCCAAATCTAATGACCCCACGAGTAGGTGAGATCCGCAAGAATACGTGGTCCCCAACAGAGAACTCTAACGGCCTACGATGCTGGTCTGTCCAATGACGATGCCGGTCCTGTGCAACTCGAAGTCGCTCTCTAATTCCCTTAAGCACTTCAACCGTCTGTACAATCATCTCCGGGCCTAACATCTTCTTCTTTCCGATATTATCCCATGCAAGCGGTGACCTGTACTTCTTACCATATAGTGCTTCGAATGGCACCATCTGGATACTGGCTTGATAACTATTGTTGTATGAGAACTCGACCAAGTACAGGTGACTCTCCCAAGACCCTCCAAAATCCACGCAGACACGTAGAGACGTGTGCGTGACTCAGCCTTCGTCCCAAGCCAGAAGATGGAGTTCCCAGCCAGAAAACACGCTAAGTTGGGAGATCAAAACCCATAAATAACCGAAAATATAGCAACTTAGATCTAGGAAAAACCAGCCATAGAAATCAAAAATGCCAAGAACTAAACTCTCTCAGGATCATGAGAGGAAGAGTAATGATCCACAAAAATGGATGAAGGAGAAGCAAGTTTGCACTTGCCTACTGCTACTGCTACTACTGGTGGGTGGAGAGTAATGAGAGGAAGAAGAAGAAGTAATGGTGAGAATGAGTAATGAGGAGAGAGAATGGAGAGGGTGGCTTAAATAGGAAGGTGGTGGTAGGTGGGAGTTAATGGGCCGGGTTGAGGGGGTTCGGCCAAGGCCAACTCGAAAGCAAGCAGGGGGTTAAAAGTAGGAAATAAAATACAGAAGTAAATTACAGGAAATAAAATACAGACAATAAATACAGATAATTAATTAACATGAAATTAAAGAACAGATAATTAACATGAACTTATAAGAATTTAAATACAGAATAATACATGATAAATACTAAATAAATATACATGAATTGTGCATGTATAAAAATACGCATTCTGGAAACGGGAAGTGACAGATAGTGTAGCATTTATGACCAATATTCCTTATATTGCATATTGTGCGAGCTTACCCCTCTTACACACAGGGATAAGCCGTATTGCGTCGCTAGGATGCTATTGTACAACCCAAGCCAGTCATAGACGTTTACACATTCAAATCACATTGTTTTAAATTGTTAAATTGCTGGAAAATATTGTTTCAACTGTTTAGCCTGCACTTTTCAATTATTACTTGAAATGTGAGATACATATTCGTACTTTCTCCCTCCTGACTGGAGACAATATTTTTAGGTGACATTGAGGATGCTGAGCTATTGTACAATAGCTACTATGACCCGGTTTTGTATCCCGTGGTGTTGTCAGAGTCCCCCTTGGAGGATGCAGGACCTGAGGCCGACGAGCCGACCGCTTAGCTAGTCGTTTCCAATTTTTCTAGTTTTATTGTTTTATTGTTAATTTTGAATTCAGCACTTTATTTCAGTTCTTTCATTTCCAGTTGTACTTTTCAATTGTTGATTAAAAGTTTTAAAATTTTCGTATATTGAGTTGTGACAAATGTACAGATATTGTTGTGAATACCTGCATATAGAACAGCTTACTGCCGCCGTCTCACAATGGTACAGGCTGGGCATGATCCGATTCGATCCAATAATTTGGGATCGGGTCGTGACATATTTTTAGTGGTGGCCCATGCAGGTCTCAAAAACAACAACTTAGGTAAACATACCTAGAAACAATTAGAACACTAGAACATTGATTTGTCACAACATAGGTCCGAATTATATATATATATATATATATATATATATATATATATATATATATATATATATATATATATATATATATATATATATAAATATTTTTGTTTGATTATAGACTGATAGGATACCTTGTTTATGTATTACATCCTAAACCTTCCAGAGTATGGCCAAAGGAAAGACCACCCGTTCCGGCCCTGCTGAAGATGAGGTGTCATCTACCAATCACACCCCACCTCCTCAAGAACGCCGGGACCCTCCTCCCTTGCAGCTGACTGACCGTTCCCACGCTGCACCAGCACCCCGTCTCGTTTACGCTATGTCACGACCCGCACCCAGTGTGAGGACACGAGAAGTAACGAACGCCCAGCCTACGCTGCAGTATCGGCGGTAGAACGCTGTCCTGAGTCACCATATCTAACACAATCTAAATAACTATGAATAGAGAGTAAAATAATACGTAGCTCAATCACAATACTAAGATGGAATAGAAGGATAATCTCAAGAAAGTCACAATAAAGGTATAGGTGTAAACCACCAGAAATATCTTAAGTACAACTCATAAAAGTCTCAAATAGAAAATACAAATAAAGTACTAAGTCTCAGCTAGACTATGGGCAAGTCCTCAGCGACTGTGGGATCCTCCTGTGGGTCCACGTCGCCAGTGTCATTTAAGCCAATGCCATAACAAGTAGGACAGTACTCCTCATCATCACCTGTAAAATTTTCAACATGCCCAGTCAGGACGGAACGAGCACATATCTCTCACAACAGTTCATATCAGGAATGGACATATAAAGCAAGCTATAGAAAACTATACATGAATCGCTGTAAAGAGAAATCAACAGGAGAGAAGATATAACTGAGATGTAAATATGATAAATAAAGAATATAACCTTCTACGTGAAACAGAGCATAAATTGGTTATGTAAACAGCTTGGGTTGCACATTGATACAACTACGAAAAGAACATGGATAACAACTACTGGGGATAATGATCACATAACCAACTACACTCTCCCTGCCCCCAACCAATACACAAGGATCGAAGCATGTTATGTTATTGCACATGGATAACAACTACTGTATACATGGAGCTCATATGGTCATGAGTGTACATGAATAACATATGAGTGCACATGGATAAAAGTGAATACATGGAGTACATGATGAACATGATAAAGTACATGAAACATGACATACTCGATGTATTCGAGGGGATAACATCGCATGAAAAGATCCATAGGGTACCGTTCCGTGTGAACGTCGTGTCAGCATCAAGTATACTAGTCTATAACAAGAGTACATATCCAAAGAAGCATGAAAAGATCAGAGAATGTACTCGCCTGGCAATCCGAACTGCTGATGATGAAAAGTGACTGGACTGGAGTAATAAGATCCTATTTAAAACAACCACATGTCATAACATAGTCTAAAATATCATAAGAAATACCTTTAATGCAAATTCTACATGATTTGGGTCAATCTAAGTCAAAGTCAACCTTGGGTCAACTTTGGTCAACCAAACTTAGTCAAACTAGGTCAAAGTTGGTCCACTAGTCTATAAGTCCATTTTTAGGTCAATACTAGTCTTAGAGTTGATTTTGGTATGTGTTGGTGGTATCTTAGGTTTTCAAGAAGTCTAATCTTAACAACCATTGTATCATCACAATACTATCTCATAATACCCTATCTAATATTTATACCTTAGACTAACTTCTATCAAAACTCTAGGTTAGGATATTACTTAGTAAGTTTCTAGGTTTAGAAAATAAGGTAATCTCAGTCCTTGAGTCCTCACACTCAACCAATGTACCCTCATACTTGGGCTTGCACTTGACATGCCTACTGCTACTGCAGTAGCCTATTTCCTGAGTTTTCATCACCAACATCCCATAGCAGTACACAACACATATCCATATATACTCTTAATCTAGGTTCTACTCTACTACAACAACTCAAATGTCCTATATTTAGACCAAACTCTAAAATAGCCCTCTCCTTTGTATAACCTAGTAGTTACTACTCTAGGTAGGATCACCTAGGACCTGAATGCTAGGCTTTGCACAGGGGTTAACATCTCAGATTTATGAACTGAAACAAAAGAACAAAACACATTAACCTCTAAACATAAAAATCTGAATTGTTAAGAAGACTCAAATCTATGAGTCTACCAAAAATTCGATCAAGGCCCTAACTAATCAATTAAACTTAACTTAAACTATCAACTAACTGTAAACTAATTCTAGTATCCTGAAATCAATCCCTACACTAACAGGTAACCTCTTGGCTAACAGTAAACTAACTGTCATATGCAATGATGCCCCAAGTCCTGTGATATCCTATTTTGATACCTACTTGAAAACCTATTGTTACCCAAACTTGAACACTGTCTTCCCCATGATGCTACTAACTTGTATCACATAGGTAGGGTCATGTAGGACCTGTGGGTTGGTTTAATACAGGAATTCAAGTTGGAAACTGAAAACTGGACAGAACAAAGTAGACTTAACAGTAAAGGATACTTGAAACTGGAAAATTCTGAACTTAACTACCCGATTCTTACACAACCCTATCCTATTAGCAAACCAACATGTAATCTTCTAGATATGGTCACATAGGGTCTGTAGGTTGAGTTTTGTACAGCAATTGCAGAAATCAAAAACTGGACAGAACAATAGTAAAGAAAACTGAGACTAGTGAACCTGGAACCCGATACTTCAATGAACTCAAATTCAAACACAGCCATCTCTTGATGCCAAGTTACATGTAAACTCTTAGATAGGGTTAAATAGGATTTGCAGGTCAGTTTTTATACTGAAAATAACATCAACTGATGGGAACAATCAATCAGGAACAGAATCAAGAAGGAAAATTCTAATCTAAACCCGATACTACACAACTATCCAAAATCGGATACAACTCTATCCTTGATGCAAATTACATGTAATCACCTGGAGGGGTAAAATAAGGTCTGCAGGTTTGGGTTTACACAACAGTTACATTCGAAATCAGATGGGAAGAATTCAAATATCTGAAACAGGGAATTAACCGAACTAAAACCTGATACGCAACACCAAGGATCCTAACATGACCTAATCATTCGAAAATCAATCAATAATACTCAAAACCAAGGTTAGTAAAGATGCAAGAGTCTGAACAAGAACTACAGGTGTCACGTGTCCAAGAGAATAGGACACAAAGTGTCCTAAACACTCGTGAACCCAAAACTGAAACCTAACCATCGTGCACGCGTGTCACTTATCCTAGGGCTCGACACAGAGCGAAATAGGACACGTGGTTACTCGTACACGTAGCCCAACTATAGGGATACACATCCACGTACCTGCACTGGCCTCTCGCTATGTGTCCGTGTCGCACGAAGTGCGTATCGGACGCCGCGTTCTCACGCGCGCGCGACAGTGCACGCCCCGTGCCGTCTCGATTTCTTCGTCGATACTCTACGAAATCCCACGAGATTTTGTGAGCATGCTGTCAGTCGTGGTGCCTCCCTACTGACCAAAAATCCCGAGTTGAATCACCGTGTCCAAATAGAACGGACACAGCAGTAGCAAGGCACGCGCGCGGTCCCCGTGCGCGCGTGCGTGTCCTATTTTGGGACACGAAATCATCTCGATACAATCAAGAACCTAGTGTTTGGGGATCCCTACATCTAGGGCTATCGATTCATGAAGTTATTTTGCAAAAATAACAGAATCGAATTCTAAGAGGAAAATCATCGAACACTTCTAAACCTAATCCGATACGTGTCCGATACCCTATCAAACGGACACGAAACCAAACTTCATGGGTAGTTCTAGGGTACCTAGATGCATGCTAATATGAAGAAAAATCAGAAGAAACTATGGTGTTTGGGTGTTTACCTATTGAGAGTTGAAGTATCAAAGAAACTGATTCCTCGATCGATGAAACGACCAGTTTCCACCAAGCAAACGCCTCCAACTCCTTGCTAACAATGCTCCAGCAAATTCTTCTCCTTCCTACGATCACAACGCACTTCATTTGGGGTGAAACGAAGGTCGGATGAAAAAGTTAGGGTTTTGGAGAGCTGGAAACTAGGGTTTTGTAAAGGGGGTATCTATTCCAATGCAATGCTTATATAGGGGATGGGGGTTTCCTGTTTTGGCCGGCCATAGGAGTCCTAATTGGGTCAAGGTTGGTTCATGGGTCCCTCTCCTCTATTTAAGTTGAGTTTAAGCTCATTTAACAAAAGGCTAAAAATGCCAATTAATTAAATAGCCTAAAAATAGCCAAATGGCTTCTAAATTAAACCAAAGCCTAAAAATAAAATCTAATTAGCTAGATACTCATCATAGGTCATGGTTAGTCTCTAATGTGGATTTCTAAAGTTAGACCAAAGGCTAAATCAATCACCAGTCAATAATATCTAGAAAATCACAAAATGACTAAAATGACTAAAATACCCTTATTTCAAAAAGTGGGTGCTACAAGTCTACCCTCCTTAAAATAATTTCGTCCTCGAAATTAAAATGATCCTACTCTCTCTAGGTCAATCCCCAACAATCATGGTTTTTAAGAAAACTTATCTAAATCATGTAGTTGAAAAGAATCATACAGGGTTATGGCAGACAATCAGTCTGGAGTCTCGTCTAGCTACTAAAGTCATACTAGAACAAAAGTAGTCATAAGGTATCAAACATACAAATATTATGGTAGGGTACAATAATCATCAAGATAGGATAAGGTACGGGTCAAGAACTCACCTCTACTAGGTCTGGTAGCTGGAACTCTCTCTCCTGGAGGTAGGCCTCGTCTAGGGGCAAGTGTAGTAGGACAGTCTCGTATCTTGTGTGCAGCTGACCCACAAAATAGGCACAATCCTAGTCTCTTCCTACAGTCCTTCCATTCGTGCCCAAGTTTCTTACAGAAGGCACAGGTAGGCACTCGCTCAGCTGGTCTCTGCTGGACAGGAATCTGAACTGGATAGGCTGGTCTAGGCTGAAAGCCTGGGTACTCCTGAGGCTCTGGGTATAAACTGCTCCTTGCTCTCTTGGGACTAGGCTCCTCCCTCGAATGCATGTAATCCCGCAACAGTTGGATACTGAGACTCTGCTCTCTCATAAGCTCAGCCTGAAGTCTCTGTACCTCCCGCAAATCTTGAAGAAATCTGCGAATATGAGCTTCAACAGGAATGGCATGGGGTACCGCTCCAGGAGGCAAAGGAAGGCCCTCAGTCTCCGGCTGAACTGCAGTCCCCTCCTGAAGGACTGGAGATGGAGGAAAATTCTCCGGTGAGGCTGCTAACACCTCCTGGGCAATAGAAGGGGAAGGTACGATCTCGGTCTCATCCGGAATTACAGCTGTGCACTGGGGACAAACTCTGGTCATGGGTGCCATTCTGGAAAAGATAAGGATAAATAATAAATCATTGGGCTGTAAGGCAGTATATCATCCTATATAAATACTGGTGATTATAAAAACAACTGAAATTAACCATAAATCATTAATATTCTAAAGATGATCAAAAAAAATCGAAAGTTTAAAGCACGACTGTCAATTACACCGAAATCCAAGCACACTATATATATATATACATATATATATAGAAATTTTAGTCTCGATATGATCTAAGTTGATCAAATCCAGGATGAATCGAGGTTTGGTCAAGATGGAGAACGAGGTCGTTGAAGTCTCGGCACGAGTATCCAAGATTTGAAATCCATGTCACAATTGGATTAATTCAATTGAATAAGGTTCCAAACATTGGACGATAAGGGAATGACCAAGTCGACTGGTCGCAATCGTGGGTTTAGAATTCAATACTATTGAAATCCTAAAGGATACCGTGAGGATATAGAATTAAGTCACTATCCTCCTTTTGATAAGGAAGCTAAACGTGATACTCTTGTGTTGACCTATTAAGTACAGTGCCTTGCCTTTCTGAATTATGTGAAAGGCAAAAACAAAAGAGTTCAAAGACGATATATCGAGTACAATACGTGGTTCATAGACGACGAAAATAGTTTAAGGAGAATTGCCAAACTGTCGTGGATGAGACAGATGCTCTAGAGTCTCATCCACGTAGAGTAATATTTGAAAGCGAACCAAGTGCACTAGGTTGATCAGACCATCATACACCGGTTCTGATTAGACAATATGTTAGTGGGTCGCGACCCAATAAAATATGTCATGATCAAGCTCAAAAAGGGATAAGCTTGCAAAACTAAGGCTAAATTAGCAACATAAGGTAGTCAAGTATAAGTAAGGGAGGAAATGATGAAGAAGAAAAGAAATAGTCCAAGATCCTTAACTAAGCTGGTCAAACAATCAAGATAAGGTGCAATGTTAAGCATTTAAAGAACAAGAAGAACTCCATCCCATGTCGGGTCGAAAGAATTGAGTCATGGTTGAATCTCGAATTTAAGTCAGAACGTAATCTAGTATCATGGTGAGGGTACAGGAATAAAGAAAATCAAGTTGAAGCATGAAATAAATTTAATTAAGAATCCAGTGAAATAATCTAGGGACACAATACTAAAGACGAATACTATTAAGGAATGATCAAATACAAATGGTTAGAAGTCACAATAAAAGGTCTAGTAGGTCAAGATTTGAGATACAGTCCCATAGTTTGGCAGACGACTAACAACACTAGAGTATATACTATTATCATAGTCATGAGTGATATGGCAATTAGTGTGGAATACTTCTATCTCACTAAGGTTACCTTGGTGGCCTACCTTTATATTCCTTTTAAAAAGAAATTCCAGAAATAATTACCTCAATTTGTATTCACTCTAAGCCTTCCAATCTAACCACGACTAACATTTAAATCCTTTTCATAAATCTCATAATAACTTTTATTTCGTTACTACTAACCTTTCCAAATTTAACATTTCAATCCAACTTTAAACTCCAGAGTTGATAAATCATGAATCCATAAAATTCTATATCACTTCCTAAATTTTAAAAAACTTCCAATTTGTCTCAAATAATCCTCAAGATAGACACTCAGCTTATCACGACAATCTAGCAGTTACAGCTCAGTATTTTAACGCGCTTATCAACCATAATTTCTCCTTCTAAGTCATTGAAACATAATCACTACTTCTTAAACCAAAATCCAAATAGATTTTTAAATCTTCAATCAATTGACATGATTCCAAAATAAAATTTCTTCCAAAAACAATCATTTTCATATCTTCCCGATCTTCTAAACCAAAAATTTTAATATCATTGTTTCCACTTAAATTTGAAATTCAATATGTACATCGCAGCTTGTACGACTCAATTTAATAGTTCATACTGCCACCCTTTTTTTTTCAAACCAATCTATATACGTTCAAAGATGTATAATCATAATCCAATAATTCATGAATCACTTCAATTCCTGAAATCAATTTATTTAGATTCTAACTAATTTCCCCCAGTATCAAGATATTATTTTATAATCCTCTGGTGATTACTACTTAGAATCTTCAAGATAAATTTCCTTGGTAATATCCCAACTTACAAACTACTAATCGTTAAAGCATCTATGCCCTTATAACTTAATCAAAATCTCCGTGTATCCCTATTCCTTAATGTAATCTTCCTAGCCATGCGTTTGACCAATGAGTATATAGCAGTGTAGCCATCTTCCTAACCATTATTAAACACAAAAAAGTAAGGGTAAGAGTTCAAACAAGATGCAAGAATCGAGGGAGGAAGGTGGACAAAAGTAAGGGAAAAGGAATTTAAATCGAAGCTCAAAAATGAGATTCTCAAGGGTCGTCCCAGGAATCTCTCAGGAATTCCTAATAGTGATTGAGTACCTTAACTTATATCTTATATCCTACTGCAGGTTGTAATGATACTCTAGTTCGAGTATCACAACGAATCACACTAGTTGTGATTGGACTGACCTGCATGGGCCACCACTAAAAACGTGTCACGACCCGCACCCAGTGTGAGGGCACGAGAAGTAACGAACGCCCAGCCTACGTCGCAGTATCGGCGGTAGAACGCTGTCCTGAGTCACCATATCTAACACAATCTAAATAACTATGAATAGAGAGTAAAATAATACGTAGCTCAATCACAATACTAAGATGGAATAGAAGGATAATCTCAAGAAAGTCACAATAAAGGTATAGGTGTAAACCACCAGAAATATCTCAAGTACAACTCATAAAAGTCTCAAATAGAAAATACAAATAAAGTACTAAGTCTCAGCTAGACTATGGGCAAGTCCTCAGCGACTGTGGGATCCTCCTGTGGGTCCACGTCGCCAGTATCATTTAAGCCAATGCCATAATAAGTAGGACAGTACTCCTCATCATCACCTATAAAATTTTCAACATACCCAGTCAGGACGGAACGAGCACATATCTCTCACAACAGTTCATATCAGGAATGGACATATAAAGCAAGCTATAGAAAACTATACATGAATCGCTGTAAAGAGAAATCAACAGGAGAGAAGATATAACTGAGATGTAAATATGATAAATAAAGAATATAACCTTCTACGTGAAACAGAGCATAAATTGGTTATGTAAACAGCTTGGGTTGCACATGGATACAACTACGAAAAGAACATGGATAACAACTACTGGGGATAATGATCACATAACCAACTACACTCTCCCTGCCCCCAACCAATACACAAGGATCGAAGCATGTTATGTTATTGCACATGGATAACAACTACTGTATACATGGAGCTCATATGGTCATGAGTGTACATGAATAACATATGAGTGTACATGGATAAAAGTGAATACATGGAGTACATGATGAACATGATAAAGTACATGAAACATGACATACTCGATGTATCCGAGAGGATAACATCGCATGAAAAGATCCATAGGGTACCGATCCGTGTGAACATCGTGTCAGCATCAAGTATACTAGTCTATAACAAGAGTACATATCCAAAGAAGCATGAAAAGATCAGAGAATGTACTCGCCTGGCAATCCGAACTGCTGATGATGAAAAGTGACTGGACTGGAGTAATAAGATACTATTTAAAATAACCACATGTCATAACATAGTCTAAAATATCATAAGGAATACCTTTAATGCAAATTCTACATGATTTGGGTCAATCTAAGTCAAAGTCAACCTTGGGTCAACTTTGGTCAACCAAACTTAGTCAAACTAGGTCAAAGTTGGTCCACTAGTCTATAAGTCCATTTTTAGGTCAATACTAGTCTTAGAGTTGATTTTGGTATGTGTTGGTGGTATCTTAGGTTTTCAAGAAGTCTAATCTTAACAACCAATGTATCATCACAATACTATCTCATAATACCCTATCTAATATTTATACCTTAGACTAACTTCTATCAAAACTCTAGGTTAGGATATTACTTAGTAAGTTTCTAGGTTTAAAAAATAAGGTAATCTCAGTCCTTGAGTCCTCACACTCAACCAATGTACCCTCATACTTGGGCTTGCACTTGACATGCCTACTGCTACTGCAGTAGCCTATTTCCTGAGTTTTCATCACCAACATCCCATAGCAGTACACAACACATATCCATATATACTCTTAATCCAGGTTCTACTCTACTACAACAACTCAAATGTCCTATATTTAGACCAAACTCTAACATAGCCCTCTCCTTTGTATAACCTAGTAGTTACTACACTAGGTACGATCACCTAGGACCTGAATGTTGGGCTTTGCATAGGGGTTAACATCTCAGATTTATGAACTGAAACAAAAGAACAAAACACATTAACCTCTGAACATAAAAATCTGAATTGTTAAGAAGACTCAAATCTAGGAGTCTACCCAAAATTCGATCAAGGCCCTAACTAATCAATTAAACTTAACTTAAACTATCAACTAACTGTAAACTAATTCTAGTATCCTGAAATCAATCCCTACACTAACAGGTAACCTCTTGGCTAACAGTAAACTAACTGTCATATGCAATGATGCCCCAAGTCCTGTGATATCCTATTTTGAGACCCACTTGAAAACCTATTGTTACCCAAACTTGAACACTGTCTTCCCCATGATGCTACTAACTTGTATCACATAGGTAGGGTCATGTAGGACCTGTGGGTTGGTTTAATACAGGAATTCAAGTTGGAAACTGAAAACTGGACAGAACAAAGTAGACTTAACAGTAAAGGAAACTTGAAACTGGAAAATTCTGAACTTAACTACCCGATTCTTACACAGCCCTATCCTATTAGCAAACCAACATGTAATCTTCTAGATATGGTCACATAGGGTCTATAGGTTGAGTTTTGTACAGCAATTGCAGAAATCGAAAACTGGACAGAACAATAGTAAAGAAAACTGAGACTAGTGAACCTGGAACCCGATACTTCAATGAACTCAAATTCAAACACAGCCATCTCTTGATGCCAAGTTACATGTAAACTCTTAGATAGGGTTAAATAGGATTTGCAGGTCAGTTTTTATACTGAAAATAACATCAACTGATGGGAACAATCAATCAGGAACTGAATCAAGAAGGAAAATTCTAATCTAAACCCGATACTACACAACTATCCAAAATCAGATACAACTCTATCCTTGATGCAAATTACATGTAATCACCTAGAGGGGTAAAATATGGTCTGCAGGTTTGGATTTACACAACAGTTACATTCGAAATCAGATGGGAAGAATTCAAATATCTGAAACAGGGAATTAACCGAACTAAAACCTGATACGCAACACCAAGGATCCTAACATGACCTAATCATTCGAAAATCAATCAATAATACTCAAAACCAAGGTTGGTAAAGATGCAAGGGTCTGAACAAGAACTACAGGTGTCACGTGTCCAAGAGAATAGGACACGAAGTGTCCTAAACACTCGTGAACCCAAAACTGAAACCTAATCATCGTGCACGCGTGTCACTTATCCTAGGGCTCGACACAGAGCAAAATAGGACACGTGGTTACTCGTACACGTAGCCCAACTATAGAGATACACATCCACGTACCTGCACTGGCCTCCCGCCATGTGTCCGTGTCGCACGAAGTGCGTATCGGACGTCGCGTTCTCACGCGCGTGTGACAGTGCACGCCCCGTGCCGTCTCGATTTCTTCGTCGATACTCTACGAAATCCCACGAGATTTTGTGAGCATGCTGTCAGTCATGGTGCCTCCCTACTGACCAAAAATCCTGAGTTGAATTGCCGTATCCAAATAGAACGGACACAGCAGTAGCAGGGCACGCGCGCGGTCCCCGTACGCGCGTGCGTGTCCTATTTTGGGACACAAAATCGTCTCGATACAATCAAGAACCTAGGGTTTGGGGATCCCTATATCTAGGGCTATCGATTCATGAAGTTATTTTGCAAAAATAACAGAATCGAATTCTAAGAGAAAAATCATCGAACACTTCTAAACCTAATCTGATACGTGTCCGATGCCCTATCAAACGGACACAAAACTTAACCAAACTTCATGGGTAGTTCTTGGGTACCTAGATGCATGCTAATATGAAGAAAAATCAGAAGAAACTATGGTGTTTGGGTGTTTACCTATTGAGAGTTGAAGTATCAAAGAAACTGATTCCTCGATCGATGAAACGACCAGTTTCCACTGAGCAAACGCCTCCAACTCCTTGCTAACAATGCTCCAACAAATTCTTCTCCTTCCCACGATCACAACGCACTTCGTTTGGGGTGAAACGGAGGTCGGATGAAAAAGTTAGGGTTTTGGAGAGCTGGAAACTAGGGTTTTGTAAAGGGGGTGTCTATTCCAATGCAATACTTATATAGGGGATGGGGGTTTCCTATTTTGGCCGGCCATAGGAGTCCTAATAGGGTCAAGGTTGGTTCATGGGTCCCACTCCTCTATTTAAGTTGAGTTTAAGCTCATTTAACAAAAGGCTAAAAAGGCCAATTAATTAAATAGCCTAAAAATAGCCAAATGGCTTCTAAATTAAACCAAAGCCTAAAAATAAAATCTAATTAGCTAGATACTCATCATAGGTCATGGTTAGTCTCTAATGTGGATTTCTAAAGTTAGACCAAAGGCTAAATCAATCACCAGTCAATAATATCTAGAAAATCATAAAATGACTAAAATGACTTAAATGACTAAAATACCCTTATTTCAAAAAGTGGGTGCTACACGCTACTACAGCACAAACGGTAGAACCTGCACTTCCCCGAACTGAGCCGCAGTCCCCTGCGGTAGTACTCGCACCAGTTGCCTCACCAGTATCGGTGGACCCTACCGAGCTCGTAGGCCTGCTACGAGGAGTACTGGAGGCCCAGAGAGCCCAAGCTGAAGCACATCGTGAACAGACTGCAGTCCAAGCTGAAGCTCATCGCGAACAGACCGCGATCATGAAAGAAGGCATGGAGAATGCCCACAACGTAGCTATGGCTGCCTTCGAGAGAAGAGGAACATCTCAATCGAAACTAAGGCCTGCTAAGGTAAATATAAATCTAAGGGTTAATTTATGTATCATTAAGGCCATTCAATTTGATAAGAGACATTATTATGTGAAGGTCGGCACTATTGAGAACTTTAAGAAGCAGAACCCTCGACCTTTTAAGGGAACCGAGGGAATCATCTATGCCGACGAATGGCTCGACAGCATGGAGTGTCTTCTCAGCGTCGCTCGACTACCCGACGACCTCCATGTCGAAATAGTAGGACTCCAGCTGCGTGATGTAGAAAGCACCTGGTATCGGAATGAACCCTGACTCCAGGACAAGCAGCTTGATTGGGAAACCTTCAAGAGGTTGTTCCGCGGGAAGTTCTTCCCAACATCAGAGTTGCGGGAGATGGAAAGACAGTTCTAGGACCTGAAGCAAGGGAACATGACGGTTGGAGAGTATGCGGCAAAGTTCGGTCAACTTAGCCGCTTTGCCAAGAACTTGGTTGCTGACCCCGCGGATCGTGCTGAAAGATTCAGGTATGGACTAAGGGAAGAAATTCATACCCCCGTGATCGCAGGCGGTGCCAAGACATACGAGAAGATTCTGATACGAGCTCGGGATGTGGAGAAGAGCCAGCCTTCTCGTTCAAAAAAGGAGCATTCTGGAACTAGCAACTTCCAGGGTAACCAGAAGAGGCCCAACCACAACAACAACAACCGACCTTCTCACCACCAGCAGCAACATCATCAGGCAAGGACCAGTGACAGAGTGCCTCAGAAGCAGATTCCTGTCTGCGACTTCTGCAATAGGCCAGGACATCAGGCGAACATCTGCAGGAAGAAACTGGGACACTGCCTAGTTTGTGGGTCTGCCACCCACCAAGTGAGGGACTGCCCCACAGCATTCAACCGGACCGGAGCAACTCAGCAAAGAGCTCCTCTACCCACTCAGGAATAACGGTTCGGGCAGCATCAGCAGAAGATCGGGCGAGCTTTTGCCCTAGCAGCAGACGAGCAAGAACCAGAGTAGGAACCCACCGCTGATGTCATCACAGGTTCCATTTATGTGTTTTCACATCCTGCTCTAGTATTATTTGATTCGGGTGCATCACATAGTTTTATATCATCAAAGTTTATTTCTGCACACCACTTAGATACGGGACTTAGCAAGATGATAAGTAGAGTTATGACCGGTGGTGGACCCATACCCATCATCGAGACTTATAACTATCCTATAACTATCTTTGGCCACAAATTCTTAACATCCTTACTTGTGATGCCCTTGCCCAACTATGATATAGTCCTAGGGATGGACTGGTTAAGTGAGCAGCATGTGCTGATAGATTGTCACAGAGGATGTGTAATCTACAGCCCACCAGGAGAACCAGAGTTTGAAATCTCTCGAGCTCCGGAAGACATGAAGAGTGTTACCTACTCCTCTATTATCGAAGAACCCGGGCCTCCTCACCCTATCATAGCAGAATTCATGGACGTCTTTCCAGATAGTCTTTCAGGATTACCGCCACATCGAGGTGTAGAATTCACCATCGACCTAGTACCCGGCTCTTCTCCTATTTTTCGGGAATGCTACAGAGTTAACCCCAAGAAGGCAAAAGAGATGAAGGACCAGATTGACGAACTGAAGGCCCAAGGATTTATCAGAGACGGGGCTTTACCCTGGGGAGCACCAGTTTTGTTTGTGCCCAAGAAGGATAAAACCATGCGGATGTACATTGATTACCGGGCACTGAACAACATCACTATCAAGAACAAGTACCCTCTGCCCCGGATCGACGACCAGTTTGATCAACTGAGTGGAGCTAAGGTATTTTCAAAGAAAGATCTCAGGTCTGGCTACCATCAAATCAAGGTCAAAAAGGAGGATATTCCAAAGACGGCGTTCAACACCAAATATGGACAATATAAATTTTTGGTCATGCCGTTTGGACTGACGAATGCTCCTGCAGTATTCATGAACCTTATGAACAAGGTCTTCCATAAATATCTGGATCAGTTTTTTGTTGTCTTCATCGATGACATTCTGATCTACTCGAAGACTGAAGAAGAGCATGAAGAACATCTGAGGAAAGCTCTGGAAACTTTATGGAAGGAGAAGCTCTATGGTAAGCTATCTAAATGCGAATTCTTCTTAGACAAAGTAGATTTTTTTGGCCATGTTGTCACAGGAGAAGGAATTTTGGTGGATCCAATGAAGATAGCTGCTATTGAGAAGTGGACTGCACCAAGTTCAGTTGCAAAAATCAGAAGTTTCTTGGGTTTAGCTGGCTACTACCGGAAGTTTGTAAAGGATTTCTCCAGGATTGCTGAGCCGATGACGAAGCTCACCAGGAAGAACGAAGAATTTGTTTGGCCGGAAGCTTGCCAGTCAGTATTTGAGGAACTGAAGAAGAGGCTTACAACGGCGCCGATACTTGTGCTACCCTCAGGTATCGGTGGTTTCTCAATTTACAGTGATGCTTCCGGCAAGGGATTGAGTTGCATTCTTCAACAACATAGGAAAGTAATTGCTTACATATCTAGGCAATTACGGACTCATGAGAAGAACTATCCCACGCATGATTTGGAGCTTGCAGCGGTGATATTTGTATTGAAGCTGTGGAAGCACTACCTTTATGGAAAGAGAGTGGAAATATTTACAGACCACAAAAGTTTTAAATATGTTTTCACTCAGAAGGAGCTGAACATGCGACAGAGACGATGGCTGGAGCTGATGAAGAATTTTGACATCAACCTGCAGTATCATCCGGGTAAGGCTAATGTTGTTGCAGATGCACTTAGTCGATACCCGATGGCAATATTCTTGACCAAGGAGCGACATTTACTGGAGGACATAGAAAAGCTTGGACTGGAGATTGTACTGCCTGAAGAAGAGATGAAGAAACTGGGAAGAGAAGCCATTGTACCAGGAGCTGATTCATCAATGATGCAGTTGTAAGTGCGTTCAAGTTTAATGGACAGAGTTAAGAAGACACAATTCCAAGACGAGACGCTTTGCAAACTCAGAGATCAAGTGCTGGCAGGAACACTTTGTAGTACCGATTGTAGGAACGAGTTGTAGAGCGCAATACTCTAGAGGGGGTAAATATAGTAGGCAGTGGAAATTAACTATTTAAAAATGTTAGTAACAAGATCACAGATAATATATATCACAGATATGTAAATAAAAAGTAGAGAGTAGAGAGCAAATGTAAACACAAGGATGTATACTGGTTTCCCTCTTGTGAGGACTAGTCCAGTCGAAAGAACTCTAGCTTCCAATTGAATCCACTATGGACAATCACCACAAGTTTTCATCCGAAGTTCTTGCAACTTCTACAACGTGAGCTTTAATCCGAAGTACTCGACCAACTTCAATTGTGAAGAGTCTTTCTTCAATCAAGCCTCTGATTATAACCGCTCTTGAAACTTCTAGACTGTACCGTACTGGCAAATCGACTAGAAGATTCTAACTGGCTTGAGATTTAAAAATGAAAACTCAGAACACTTTGGAAGAAGTAGTAGGCTTATAGAGAAGAGATATGAAAGTGAATTGGTGTATGAGTGAATTGAAATGATCGAAATCCTTCTCTATTTATAGTTTTTCCAAAGGCAGAATTCTGACAGAATTTGGGCAGAATTCGGGCAGAACTCTATGAGAAAATCTCGTTGGGATCCGTAACTGCGGGAAGACCAAGTTCAAAAAACAACGTTCACTAACCGAACTCTGGCCGAATTTGGGGCGAGTTTTGCTAGGGTTCTGTTAGAGTTTTGCAAACTGGTTTTTGGGCTTTTTAAAAAGTCAAACAGTTAGAAAGTAGTTTGGGCTTTTTGTAAGTGAGCTTGTTTTCAAAATGAAATAGTATTTTGAAAATATTTTTTGGATAGCCAATTTGCCAGTACGATACAGTGTACATCGTATTCCTAGACTCAATAAATATGAAAAATACATTAATAAAATTGGAAAACCAAGAGCCCTTTGATGACGCATTTCTTCAAATATTTGAGCAGACTTGAAGATGCCTTTTTCACTTGACGGCGGTCGTCCAAAGATAAACAGATCTGGAAATCTGAATACCTTTCGGGGGCTTCGCCCCCGAACCCCTGAAGGGGGGTACTGCCCCCTCGACCCCTGTCCGCTGACCGGGCAGTGGAACCTCTGATGCGAGGCCCCGGATAGGTCGTTAGGCGGTTCAGAGAAATCTTCTTATATAACGCCGTCTTTGGCCCATCAATAATTCTCTATTGCATATGTCCTGGTTTGACAATGCTTGATCATGCTTACTGCATGTCTACAAGTACATGTTAGACAAACAAAACAATATGATACAAGCTTATGTAGCTCAACAATATTGATATAGTGAACATTGAGGACAATGCTAAGTTTAAGTAGAAACATGATAGTGATTACATGAATATTAGTGATGTCATTATGTTAAACTTAAATTGATTAGCCATATTCAAAAACATGATATAGTAATTGGGCTAACACACTTGAAGGATTCTCAATCGCCAGCGACGGAGCACTGAAGCACGGTACGAGACTTTGCGTACCAACTGGCGAACTGAGGAATGAACTGATGCAAGAAGCACACCAGTCGCAGTATTCTATACATCCAGGAGCCAACAAAATGTATCGGAATATACGTACTATAGTGTGGTGGTACGGAATGAAGAAGGACGTATCCAGGTATGTAGCTAGATGTTTAATTTGTCAACAAGTGAAAGCTAGCAGACAGAGACCAGCAGGACTGTTGCAGCCGCTAGACATCCCGGAGTGGAAATGAGAACACATAACGATGGACTTTGTGTCAGGATTGCCTCGATCCCAAGGAGGGAAGGATGCCATTTGGGTTATTATGGACCGACTGACGAAGTCAGCCCACTTTGTTCCTTTCAAGGTGGGTCTATCCACCGAGAAGTTGGCAGCACTGTACATACGGCATATCTACCGGATTCATGGAGTTCCGGTAAGTATCGTATCTGACAGGGATACCAGATTCATCTCTCACTTCTGGAAGAGCTTGCACGACAGTTTGGGAACACAACTGAAGTTCAGCACCGCCTACCATCCCCAGACTGACGGACAATCGGAGAGAATAATCCAGACGCTAGAAGACATGCTGAGATCTTGCGTCTTGGAATTTAGAGGGTCTTGGGAAGACCATTTGCACTTGGTAGAGTTCTCCTACAACAACAGCTACTAAGCTAGCATCGGTATGATCCCGTTCGAGGTACTTTATGGACGTCGTTGCCGCTCCCCACTTGCTTGGGACGACGTTGAAGAAAGGGTATTGCTTGGACCTGAGATGGTGACCGATGCAGCAGAGAAGGTAAACATGATTAGGGACAAGCTCAGGATTGCCCAGGACAGACAGAAGCATTGGACCGATAGCAGCCGACGGCCGTTGGAGTTTGAAGAAGGTGACAGTGTGTTCGTGAAGATCTCCCCTACCAGAGGAACCATCCATTTCGGCAGAGCAGAAAAGCAAAGCCCCAGGTATATTGGTCCCTTTGAAGTACTGAACAGGATTGGAGAAATGGCTTAACGGGTGGCTCTACCCCCAAGTCTCGAAGGCGTCCACAACGTCTTCCATGTTTCGCAGCTGAGATGCTACATTCCGGACCCGAGCCACATCTTGGACCATTCGGAGCTGAAAATTGGACCCAGTCTCACAGTGCCAGAGAAGCTAGTGGCGATATTGGATAGAGGAGAGAAGAGAACCAGGAACTCTGTGACGCCGATAGTCAGAATTATGTGGCGGCACAACTCCCCAGACGAGTCTACCTGGGAGCGAGAAGACAAGATACGGGAGCAGTATCCTATCCGTTTGAGACTTGAGGTAACCCCTAACCCTGCCTTTAATTTCGAGGACGAAATTCTCTAAGGAGGGAAGGTTGTGAAACCCAAAATTTTCTAAGAATCTTTAATTATTGGATCTGTAGCATAATATTAATCTAATAATTATTATTATTATTATTATTATTATTATTATTATTATTATTATTATTATTATTATAGTCAGATTGGGAAAATATTATTTTTTAAAATAATTATTGGATCTTTGTTTGTACCCTTTTCAGATCCCGTGCCCAGGGATCCGACCCCGAGCCCGAATCCACTTTCTTTTTAAATCCCTTTAAATGGCTTCAAAGAAAAAAATATTTTATAAATATTTTGGTAATTCTCTTTCGTAAAAGAGAACCAAAAAAAAAATCCCCCACAACCGACGTGGTCCCCCACGACCAGGCCACACCCACGCGCTCCCCTTATTTTCTCCTAACTCCCTCTCCTCCACAACTCTCCCTACACTTCAGTACCCACTCCTCACATATAATCCCACCACTCCACTCACTCTCTCCCTACACTTCTTCTTTTCCTTAAGAACTCACTCTCTCTCACTCAACTTCCCTTTCCCCAAACTCCAGCAGCCCCTCCCGAGTGCCCTAGCCTGACCAGAGCCCCGGCCAACTCCGGCCAACCCGAGCCCACCACCGAAGCCACCTCCGTCGAGCTCCTTCCGGCGCCCGCCTTCCGTCGATTTCCTTCGGCCGCACCCCGTCCAGCCGGCCGTCCGGCTAGCGCCCAGCCGCTTCCTCCGGCCAGATCCGCACGTGCCCTGCTGTCCTCGACCCCAGCAGGCCGTGCCGCCTCCCGTGCGTCGATCCCAGCGCCCGGCGACCCTCCCGAGGCCGCGTGCCGCCTTCCGTGCCCGGCCAGACTCCGCCCGCCTCTGTCCCAGGGCCGCTCGACCCCCTGTGCCGTTTCCTCGCCCGCCTTCCCTGGCGACCTTCGGCGCGTTGTCCCACCGGCCAGCGCTCCCCGGCGTGCCCTGAGTTTCTGGCCGCCCCTGTTCCAGACCTTCGGGTTCCAATTCCGCGCATTCCAGCGCTGCCCCTGTGGCCGTGTTGTCCCGATCTGACTTTCCGGGACTCGCTGACCCGTGGCCGCTCTCCCAACGCTGACCCGCGGGTTTCCCGACCCGTTGTTCCGCGGTGCTCTCTGGTGTTTCTGTTCCCGTGTCGCTGCCGCAAGGATTATTCTTTCTTAAATTACATCTGAGAGCTCTAGCCAAGTAATTGAGGTATAACTTCGTGTCCCCGTGTCCCTCCCGTAGGTAGTCTGCGATGATGCAGTCCCGATCCTGTTTCGGGATTCGGGATTCGGTATTTTGATATTTCGTTGCTTTTTGGGTGATACGTAGAGTATCGATTACGTCGCGGCGTATATTCTATTTTGGTTATATTTGTGTTGTGGTTGGTTTGGGTTGGATATTCATTTTGAGTTGGAAATGTGTGATCCCTAGTTTGGGATATTTAATTGTGTTATGGTTGGCATCCTCCCAGGATTGGGTTGTCCCAATTACAGAGGAGATGTTGCCCAAATTTTCAGTAAATATTTTAAAAAGGGATTTTCTAATAAAAATGAGCAATTTGAATAAAATCTATTTTTTTTCAAAGAAAACCGGTCTTTGTAAAATTATTTGTAGATTAGATTGTATTAGTTTTTAGATTTTATGGATTTTGTATCACCAGTTAGGCGACGACCATAACGGTCGAATGAGCCTCGGCGAAACGCAAACGCTACAGGGTTTCCTGTACATTGAGGCGTTAGCTAGCAACATGAGATTGTATGACCAAGTCTGAGACTCTTTAATTTTTAAATTAATTATAATTTATTTTTAGAACTGGTACTGCTTTTAGTATTTATGGTGCAGGGCCTCGGTCTACTGTTTGGACCGTTCGCGGCACTCAGAGCTCGCTTTAGGATTATTTAATTTATGTAAATAATTTGTAAGGGCATAAGCCCAGTTTTTTCTTTATTTTTCTGTGACCCTGTATTGTGTAGCGTAGCTTTTCTTAATTTTCTGGAATGTTGTTTTCGTCGTTAAACGTGTAGAATATAAAATGGATATATATTTTATAAATAAAATTAATAAGTTTTCTCATGATAAATAATCTGGTAGTTTAGCAATTCATATGTTTTCTCATTTAAAAGAAAAAGCCTAGTTTTATATTTATATATATTTAAAATACAAGTTTTTCCAAATTAACCGGTAGTTGCTATTTTTTCCAAATTAATCAGTAGCCGACTTATTCAATTAAAATGATAGTGAACGTAGATTGCGACGTTAGACAGTTTCCGGTAGATTAATTAATAACTTAAAATCTGACTAGGGTCTACTCCTAGAGATTGTAACTAGCACACCTAAAATAGTTTCATTATGGTTCTAAGTCAAGTTTCTCAACTGTAGGATCTCAGAGACGAACTTGACTTCCTCCTCGGTACCGACATTCTCGATCCAGTCAATTAACAGAGGCAAGTTACGGTTATGTTTTCTTGTATTTTATTTAGTAATTGTCAAGTTGCATGTTAAACCACATTGCTACACGGAACCCTCTCCTAGGGTTCAAATATTGATTGATATTGATTGTGGGGATTGGGGGAATAGTGTAGCATTTATGACCAATACCTCTCATATTGCATATTGTGCGAGCTTACCCCTCTTATACACGGGGATAAGCCGTATCGCGTCGCTAGGATGCTATTGTACAACCCAAGTCGGTCGTAGACGTTTACACATTCAAATCACATTGTTTAAAATTGTTAAATGGCTGGAAAATATTATTTCAACTGTTTAGCCGGCACTTTTCCATTATTACTTGAAATATAAGATACATATTCGTACTTGCTCCCTCCTAACTGGAGACAACATTTTTAGGTGACATTGAGGATGCTGAGCTATTGTACAATAGCTACTATGACCGAATTTTGTATCACGTGGTGTTGTCAGAGTCCCCATTTGGAGGACGTAGGACCTGAGGCCGACGAGCCGACCGCTTAGCTAGTCATTTTTATTTTTTCTAGTTTTATTGTTTTGGAGTTTTGTTAATTTTGAATTCAGCACTTTATTTCAGTTCTTTCATTTCCAGTTGTACTTTTCAATTGTTGAATAAAAGTTTTAAAATTTTCGTATATTGAGTTGTGACAAGTGTATAGATGTTGTTGTGAATACCTGCATATAGAACAACTTACTGCCGCCGTCTCACAACGGTGCAGGCTGGGCATGATCCGGTTCGACCCAATAATTTGGGATCGGGTCGTGACACCCTGGCTTCATGTTTGAAATAAAATTTTCATAAATAGTTCAAGGAGGGTATAATGAAAAAAAAGAAAACAAAAAATAAAAATTCATGGTCTAAACTCTACAATTAATGGACATGTGAAGACTTAAACTCTAATCATGTGTAAAGTCCAGGATCTAAACTCTAAATAAGTAGTAGGGGTGACAGATAGCCACCTCACCTTAAGGTGGTACCTCACCTCCTTTGTTCTCTCTCTCTCTCTCTCTCTATATATATATATATATATATATATATATATATATATATATATATATATATATCACCATACATATATAAAATATATATATATATATATATATATATATATATATATATATATATATATATATATATATATCACCATACATTTTATATATATATATATATATATATATATATATATATAAAATATATATATATATATATATATATATATATATATATATATATTTTATATATATATATATATATATATATATATATATATATATATATATATATATATATATATATATATATATATATATATATCCTGCGATAATGTATGGTGATTTCATGTCCAAGCACGGATGATCGGACTTACGTGAGATTGGGACGTGACATATTGTTATGCTAGACGACTCAAGATCGAATACGTAAATTGTAGTAAACAACTTGGAGAGTATGGGATGAAAATTATGGTTTAGAGACAAATTGTCTTGTGGTGTACTTGACTTGGATAGGATGGATAGGTAGATGGTATCGAACATGTGTGAAGAGATAGACTACGCGAATTGGTTGTTGGACGAGCGATATTGATATGTCAAGAAATTGGTTGAACAGGACTTACCGTAGGATGGCTTTGCTGAACGACTCGGACCCCTTGGACTAAGTGTTGTAAGTGCGAATAGAAAAAATATATGTTCAAAGTTTAGAAATCAGAGTGATGCGAGCTTGGGTAGAAAATTCCGTACTATCAACTTTGGCTTGACCTTAGAATTGGGGTCAGTGTTGATATTATTGTTTGGGAACTATGATTCCAATACAGATGATTGACTTTAGCCTAGAGAGATGAACTAACGGTTAGGTGAGACGTCCCTGTTTCGAGAGTTAGTATCGTGCTATTGATCTTGAGGATTGATATGATTGAATATTGGTATTGGTGGATAGAATGATTCAAATTATGGGGATACCACTCGCGAGTCTTGGCTGAAATGCATATTATTTCAGGTACGTTTGAATATGTGCATGATCCAACTTGAGTGGTAATGGCGGATTCTTTATCACGAGGCATGGCTGAAATGCACGTATTTTGGGGACACCTTGAATATGTGCACGATCCAACAAAGTGATATGTTAAATTCAAGTAAAGACTAGAGGAACGACAAAGTATCGAGGATTTTGAAATCTTGTTTCGAAGAAATATTGATGGTAGTGCGATCATTAAATTTAAGATGAACTTGAATGTTGGCTGATCGGGTGGTTTACCTAGAACTGAGATTATCCGAGTGTGCGATGAGTGTAAGTTACCCAAGTCGAGATATAGTTGTTCGTGTCGAAAGATAACCAAAGCACGAGCGTGGCTCAGAATGAAGAAACGTATAGGAGGAATGTGTGTAAGAACGGTTGGATGTTGAATCAAGTTATAAGTAGATAAGTGCACTCAGTTAGTTTCGAGGACGAAACTTTTTTTGAGTGCTGTATAATGTAGTGTCCTGTCACGCTCAGTTAATCGGAGGAATCAAAACGCCAACGGCGTTTGGACTTAGCCATGGAACGGCTGCTCGAAGACCCGCTCGGTCGAGGCGACTCCTCGCTCAGGTGGGTGGCTTTAGTAAACTTGTCTCAGCTTGGCCTTCGCACTAATAAAACGAAAGTTTTCAAATGCACAAGTAGGCTTGATAATAAAAGAGATAAATCCACATAGCTAAGAAAATAATTCCAAGTCGGGTCGATTGAGTTAAGAATATGGAAAGGTCCCACGGTCGATTTAGAAATTTTGTACGATGTGCTTTCAAAATGACACTCGGTCCTTCTCATGTCTTGGGAGAAGAAAAGTTGGTCTTCGCCACAAAGCTATGAATTAGCATAAGTCATAGGCGTCGCCCACATAAATGCTTGATAAAGCATGCACGGTTCCAGCGTCTAAGGCTTGGTATAACAATTGCTCGTCCCACGGATTAAGTTACATCGCACGGCTTGTGGCATAAGTCTAGGCACCCAAAGAACTTGGTTGTTCAAGTCGAATGCATGCACGACACGTTTCCACGATGTAAGGCTTGACGCAGCCTTTGCTCATCAAGTTGTTACACGATTGAGTTAGGCAACAAGTTATGTCGGGCTAACTAAGTCATTTTAGCACTGTCCTACGATTTCTACGGTTGTCATAGCCACATAGTCATACGATCTTAAGGCTCATCATATAGAGTATGACTTGAGCAGTAGCGTCGTACAGAACGCAAGTTGGTTTAAGGTACAAGCCACGGTTGGTTCAGTAAAAAAAGTTAGCCATGGTCTATGGCACCTAAAGAACACATTTTGTTCAAGTTAAGCAAAAAGGCTATGCAATAGTCGTTTCCTGGATTTCAAAGAATGAAAATTCAAGCAATGGTTTGTCGTCGAAGCGGTCCCTCGTTTGGGAGTCTCATGGTTCCAATGCACGTTTTGTATGATATGGTTTCAAGCACGTTTTGCTAAGAGTATGGTTTGAGTCATTCCACATATTAGGCCATGCATTTACGTGAGTCTAGATGAAGTCTTGTATGTGCATGGTCATGGACAATTTGTCGACAAGGGCGATATTTCTTCGGATCGGTAACCTAGGCCCAGGAGACCGATCCGGCCATGGAGAAAAAATAATATAGCTGATGCTGGATAGCCAACCAGGGATTCGGTGGGCTGTCACTGGGGCTAGCTACCTGCATTGACCGACCCATTCTATTCCTAGCTATGTCTACGATGGCTAGTCAATGCCAGTGACCATTCACATAGGTAAGTTGGCGTGCTGAGCGGCTAACCTCATACACGATATCGGTCAAATCAAAGAAAGTGTAAACACATCATAACTGAGTCAAGGAAAGGTATGCACGGTTGCAACACCAGTATGAAGCCTAAGATTTGGCTATAGCAAAGACATGTGCTTCGGCACAAGATGTGGCATTAAGTCCTTAGTTGTTGGCACCGAGTTGCATAAGTCAGATTTGGGTCGTTAAGAGTTAAGTCAAGAAGGGTCGTAAGGCGAGTTTGATTAAGTAATATTGAGTTACGAGGCACGAGCTCTATATGTTTAGGCACGGCCACGCTGTCACCGCACAAGTATAGGCAAGACTAAGTAGGGTAGCACTGCCTCAAGTATATTGAAGCACGAATAGAGTTTATGGTATGACCAAGTTGCTGCGTTCCAACTATGGGCTGATAAGCAAGTACGAGTCGATAAGTTGACGTCGTTGGCACGAGGAGAGTCTAGAGGCAAGGTATAATTAAGTTGTTGGTGCAAGGCACGATGATGGTCTAGAGACAAAATAGGCCAAGAGTCTATGTCCTAAAATCGAACCTTAGGCAAGAATAGAAAGACAATCATAAAGGGGCTCATGTTGCACAAAAGTAAATAAACGTGTTGGTTTTATATGGGTGGACGAGGAGCTCACTCCACCAGTACAGTTGAGTACTGACACCCATATAGTGTTTATGTGCAAGCACAGGTAGAAGCTCGTTGGCACGAAGCTCGCTTGGATGCGTCGAGGCATGAAGTTCCTTGGCGTTTCGAGACACGTAGCCGTATGGAGTCTGGACTTATACGGAACATAATGTATGAACATCACCTATCCAAAGCTTCCGCTGGCCTACTCAAATTGTATTGAGAGATTAGAGAAAGCAGAGTGACTTGTAATGTGAGAAGAGTGAGCTTGAGTGATTGTAATCTTGACCTTGCGCCACATTGTAATCTTTGTTTCAGTATCAATAAAGAGTATTTTGAATGACTTGTGTTTTGCTTTAAATTTTTGCTACTATTATTCAATATTTCTGCTTGGGACTTCTGTGTGACGACTCTGTCGCTTAGCCTATAATTGATCGTTATAGAAACCGCCTTGCGTGAGCAAAATCTAGTCTCACATGGCATCATGCCTTAGCGAGGACGATCGGTCCTACGGGACCGGGACGTGACACTATCTAACTGGTTCTCAGCTTCAGATTTATAGACCTTAAATCTGTCTAGAACTTCATTTTTGGTTTTAAGAAGGTTGGTGTAACAATATTTTGAATGATCATCTATAAAAGTGATAAAGTATTTCCTACAGCCTCGGGTCAAAACCATATTGGAATCACAAACATTACAATGGATAAGTTCTAGAAGTTCGGAATCCCTTTTGACATATTTGAAAGGTAGTCTAGTATGTTTGGCTTGAACACAAATCTCACATTTGTGTTTATTATCTATAGGAGTTTTAGGGATGAACACCTAAATTCATATGACCTAGTCTGCCATGCCAAATATTTGAGAATTCAACATTAGCAACAACAAAAAAAAGATTTGAAATTTTATTCATGGTACTCAAAATGAAGAGCCCGTCCTTTACAAATCATTTTCCTACAAAAAGTTCATTCTTAGAAGAAAAAAAACTACTTTATTAGTCTCTATTACAATCTTGTATCCTGAGGCTACAAGTAGAGAACCACTAACTAGGTTCCTCCTAACCGACGGCACATGGAGCACATCATAGAGAGGTAGAATTTTCTTTGATATCATCTTTTGATCTAATCTTCTTCTTCCTACGATCTGTGCCATTGAGCCATCTCTTAGGGTCACACCTCCTCCACATGATTTCTGATAGTTTAAAAAACATGAGCGATCAAATGAAACGTGAACAATAGCTCCAGAATCCAATAACCAATCATCATAATAGTAAGAAATATTTACTACATGTTGATAACTTACAAACCTGAAAGAGCTAGAAGACTCATTCATAATAATTTTAGCCTCTGGCTTGCCTTTCCCTTTGAATGAGGTCTTGACAGCTTCTTTCTTCCTATGGATATAGTTGATGGCCATATGGTTTATTTTACCACACACAAAACAAAATCTCTTCTGATCCTGAGTCTGGCCAAAGTTTCTAGGTTTATGAGGTTGCTGGTGATGAGGGTTTTGGTTATGCGGTTGAAAACTCTGATTCTTTTTTAAGGAGTTCTCTTAGGTTTGAGAAGGTGATTAGGCTTGGGTTTGCCGTGAGCTTCTACAAGGTTTACCTTAGTTTTGGAATCAGACCTAGCTTTGGACTTTATCCTAAACTCTTCTTCTGTTTTAAGTCTCTTTCGGCCTTGAGGATATGTAAGAGTTCCTTGTAGATGGGAAAGTTTTTTTGGTAGTATCAAACCAGGAAGGAGTGAGTTTGTTTATCAAGTATCCTATTTTATGCTCAGTAGATAAGAATCTACCTTTGGAATTAAACATGCCTAAGGTGTTCCTATAATTCATGAATTTGGTCATTGATAGGTTTATTATCTACAATGACATATCTGTTGAATGTTGAGGAATTGAATCTATCAATTCAAGCATCATCACAACCATATTCATCTTCCAAATCATCCCAGAGTTCTTTAGCGCTTTTGTATTTAAAAAATGTCATAAAGAGATTCAGATAAAGCGCTTAAGATTGTATGAAAATAGTGGTAGTCTATTTCCTTAGGGGTCTTAGGTATGGAGGAAGAGAAGGACTTGGTTATCCCTATGTTAGACTCAGTATCGTCCGAATCATTTGTGATGGGCATAGACCCATCAATGGTGGAGATCAGACCTAAAGTGGTAAGCTAAAACTTTATTTGGCTCTACCACCTTTTGAAGTAGGTGCCATTGAACTTTGAAGGTTTGGCAGGAAAGGTTTCTTCCTTGACAGTCATGATTTCTAAAGGTTTGCAGAAATTATATTATTCAATAAGGATGAGTATTAGTGTGGGATAATAGTTTGAATGATCTTGATAATCAACCTTTAACATTAACTTTAGTCTTTTCAAGTTTTGATAATGTTGGGTTAGTTGTAGGGACCAGATCCCAGTAAGCGAAGGTCCACTAGGGACGCTTAAGAAACAGTCGCTTAGATGATTTACGTCTTGTTGACAAAAGGACCCTCGACTTGTACCCAAACAAATCTCTACTTTTAAAACTTTAGAATTTAAAAGGATTTGCAAGATAAATGGACTATTTTCTTTTTCCTAACGGAAGGTATTGAAAAATTCAATATAAATGATGTCACAAATGTGTTGACTCAATATTGCTTATGAAAGTTGTCAACCCCTTGACCAAAATTTTTCTTTTTTATTTATTAATTTGAAAATTTCTTTAATATCTCATTTAGTGTTATGTCTTTTATTATTCGAAATACAATAAGGGACCCAAGGATAAAATAAGTATTGATAGGGCCCCTTTAAGAAAAGGGTTCATTAAGAGAAGGGGGTCGTAAATTTAGATAACAGAGGGGCTTAGCTGAATTTATTTCAAATTTGAATTCCATCGGCCGAGTAGCAGATAGACTCGAATTTGGATTCGAGTTCCTTTCCCCTATCTTTCTGAATATTCAAATCCTAAAATTTTATCAACCCAAGATTTCGATCCTATCCCGAATTGGTATATATGAAAGCTCAATTAAATTCTTCTCGGGAAGTCATCTGTTGTAAACCCTAAAAGAATTACTGTGCCTCCATGTTCAGAAGGAGTTAGTAATAGAGAGGGCTCGATTGGGAATGGGACCTTCGATTCTTCAATCAGGTAAATCCCTCCTTTTCATCTACCATGCCTTATTATTCCTGGAACCCAGTTGTTTATCTCGATTAATGAAGACCTAGATACTTATAGAAATGCCTAGTAGGAACTAAATAAGATATGGATGTATATAGTTTGACACATACATGACTGATTAGGGATATCCAGGAATAGACATAGGCAGGGCAGGCAGTAGCTAGCTATGAGCCTCTGTTCATGAGGTGTATGTAGGTATCCAATATGTTAGATCCTATTTTGTATTGAATTATTCAGACTTGTTCAGAACTGCTTGTCAAATCTGTAGGGTGTAGGGATGAATCTAGTATCCTGGAGACATGTGGGTATCCACTGAGTACACAGGATGTTGTAACAGACCTTAAAACTAGGGTACCAGCTAGCAATTTGACAGGGAAGACCCATGTCAGGTCTCCATGATTTCAGGGGAAGATGGCATATTAAGTTAGCTGATAGCAGGACCTTTCTCCTGTCATCTAATTATATGCAGCCTATACTTCTTGGTCCATGTTTCCATCAAAAGTTCCTCAACTCAATAAAGACCATCACCCACATCATACAATTCTTTTCAGGCTTCCTGCCCTTTCTCAGGAGTCATAACCCTTCATTGAGATCGAATGGTAACAAATAGAGATGTTGGCATCGAGTGGGACACTTGGTTACTTGATTGATTGGTGGTGATGTTGAATCAACTGTATACACTCAACATTACCTACTGGATTCTCACAAACAATTCCATCCCTGCCCAAAGTCGACTTATACCCTTAGGGTATCAGTCTACATCATGAATGATATCAGTCCTTTACACTGCATTACAGCCTTACTAAGTATCCAATGGACACTGACCTATAGCCTCTTTTGTATCCATTAGGTACTAAAGTGGGAATTTTCCTTTGAGGCCAGTTTGGTACTAACTTGGGATCTTCCAGGATTTATGAGCATAGGAAATATTCAAATATAGGTGGGAGTTGATGGATAGCATCAGACACCAACTTCTAGTATCAATCGAGTATGGCATCTCACATGGGAGTCCTGATGGAAGGAATTGCAAATCCAGATCCAGACAGAGTATTACCCTATTCCAATGTCCCCTGTGCCCTAGTGTAAACCTGTGAGACTCTCTAAGAGGTTAGACTATTTGCATCCATGATACTGAAAGGACACTGTCCTTGACAAAAGGCAGGCAACTGCATAGGAGTACCCAACAGGCAACATTACTGATATGGACATCTAGTGACCTGTTACACTATGACCAGGGGATCCTTGTATCCAGTATAGGAATAACCATAATATCTGGGAACATTGCCACAGTAATATCCTTGTAGGCAACATACATCTATCTTGTGATTTCTGTTTAGAGCCATACGACCAATGCCCTCTCTTATGTGACCACAAGAAGCCATGATTGAGGAGTTTCTTGCACCAGCCATCTGTACTGGGCTTACTGCCTGGGTTGGGTTCAACCACTTTGTCATACCATGATACAAATTGAGTATCTCCATACACTGTTCAGGACAGGGCTAAGAACTAGTCCTTGTAATTAGGAAGCAGGGATACCATCTAAGCCCTGCACCTAAAACCAAAGAGGTGAGGGTATCAGGAAATTGGTACATGAGGTACAGGCCATATACCTTGACAGGTTACTGTTACTTGGCTGAGTATTCAAATTGCTTGACAGGTAAACTTTTCTTAGTGTCAAACTGATACATGAGAGACCCTTATTTGTGCCCAGTCAATAATTGTCAATTTTGTATGAGTTCACTCTTTTGGCAGTACAGTTACGTGTATCAGTCCTCTCTTGATGCATGTATCAGTCTCCCTAGTCTTGTCAATTTGGTATGAAGGAGATATACATTTTAGTAAGGTACCAGGTCCTAGACCTAAACCCTGAACTCTAATGTATCCTAGAGTCTTTGCTACAGGACTGTCCCCTTAGAGTACCCTTTGAGCAGCCCCACTTTGATTTGTTCAGTCCTTGTGGGACTTGTAACAGAAAATTCTATATAAAGCATCAAAGTTTCAATGAATAGCAGAAATAGCATTGAAGTTTTGGAAATTATAAGTTAGGCATCCATACGGACATTTAAAGCCCGTATGCTTACGTCAATGTACTTAACCAATGTCCACCGGAGTTAACAAATGTGGAAAAGAGATTAACAAAATAGGCGGACTTTTAAAGTCCGCATGCTGACGTCGGATGACGCAAGCAAGCGGACTTTAAAAGTCCGCTTGGACGGTTGCTCCCTGGCCAATGGCTATATGCTTGTGGGACAGTGTCTTTTTTACAACGGCTATATGCAACGGCTAGTATTACCCAACGGCTATTTTTTATAAAATTCTATATAAACTCCTTCTATATCTATCCTTTCATTCATCTTCCAAATATCATCCTTCAAAATTAATTTTACAAGTTTTATCCCGCAGTCTACTCCAATCTGAGCTACTTCTTCCAGCAGCCTACTTCAAGTTTTCTACAACAGCAGTCTACGTCAGTCTACTTCCAGTTTTCTACAACAGCAGCCTACTTCCAGTTTTCTACAACAGCAATCTACTTCCAATCTGAGCTACTTCTTCCAACTTGAATATTTCTAAAATTTATAGTCTCCTTTTTATATCAAAAAATTTATGGATCAAACACTAACATTAATCTGCTATCATGGAGGTGCTCTAAACGGATTATCGTACGAAGGAGGCACAAGTAATCTTATTTCTACTTATCAAAGTAATTCATTTAAAAATATAAGAAATATTATTATAGAACGTTATTCTATTAACTATTCTTTTGTAATACGTTTCTTTTTACCGATACTTATTTAGTAATAGATAGTGAAGAATCTTGGAGATTTATTATTCAAAATAATTTAGATGCATCTTTTTTAAAATTATATATTACCGCAACATTGGCAAATATTAGCACACATATTACTCATACTATTGCACCTGTTTTTAATAACCAAAATTTACTTTCTGGAGCTAGTACTTCGAACCAAATAAATGTTGATAATGAAAATAGTGATGATAGTGGAGACTTAGTAGAAGATTTAGACTATTATTTACAAGCAGACGATGATCCTTCACAAGGTAGTACTCCTGAATTATTTTTGCATAGAGAGTTTTCTTCCTCTTATGAATTTAGAAATTTTGTTCGAGATCTTGCAATTCGTCATAATTTTAGTGTTAAAAGTAACCATAACAATTCCAAAAGAATAGTATACAAATGCAAATCTCCAGATTGTTCTTGGAGAGTATACGCTAAAGCTGTTGATGAAAGTGACACTTTTTTAATTGAGACATTTGTATCACAACATTCTTGCACAGGTATGTTATCGCAAGGACAACATCAACAAGCTACTGCTGCATGGATTTGTGATAAAATAATAGGTAAAATTAGAGATAATAATTCTTATAGCGCTTCTAATATTGTAAAGGATATCCTTAGACAATTTCGAGTAAGCGTTACGTATTCAAAAGCTTGGAGAGCAAAAGAACTTGCATTATTCAAAATTAATGGTAGTTATATTGATGCATACGGTAGCCTTGAAAAATACGCTTTTACAATTATGGAAACAAATCCTGGAACGAAGTGTTTTTTAAAAACCGTAGGAAATAATATTTTTCAAAGAATATTTGTTTGTTGGAAGGCATGCATAGATGGTTTTTTGCAAGGTTGCTTACCCGTTATTAGTGTTGATGCAACTTTTCTTACATCTAAATTTCAAGGTAATTTATTTGTCGCATGTGCTCATGATCCTAACTACCAATTATATCCAATTGCTTATTGTGTTGCTGAAAATGAGAATACTGAATCATGGACATGGTTTTTACAATGTTTAAAATCTTCATTTGAAACTAGTTTTGATCGGTGGGATGGTATCTCCTTTATATCTGATAAGCAAAAAGGTTTAATTCGTGGAATACATGATATATTTCCTAGCTCTCCACATTTTTTTTGCATTCAACATTTTAAACAAAATATGAGAAGTCAATGTAGTAGTACACGACAATATCAAGTATGGTTAGATAAACTTGCCCGATCTTATAATGATGTTGATGCGACAGAATGGTTTGAAAAGATTAAATCTGCTAATATTGATATTTTTAATTGGATTATTGGGACAAACGATGAAAATCGTAACTTTTCACATAGGATTACTGCTTATGCACCATGCCCTAGACTAGATATTAACACATCTAACATTGCAGAGAGTTTTAATAATTGGATTAAGAATTTGCGTGATAAACCAATCACCACATTGCTTGATGGCATTAGAGCTAAAATCATAACTATGCATGAAAAACATAGACAAATTGCTGAAAATCTGGATACGCACTATTGTCCTAGGATGCTCAAAACTATGGCACGTATCAAAAGGGAGATACATCATTTTCAAATGTTGCATATTAATGCATTTAAATTTGAAATATATGATCATGAAAGTAGTAGACGATATATAGTGGATTTAGAAAATAGAATATGTACATGTTATCGCTGGCAGCATACACTTTTACCATGTGTACATGCTTACTTTTCTTGTCAATCTAGTAACTTGCATGTAGAAAACTATTATCCTGAACAATTTTCTGTTGAAAAGCTTAAAAATGTATATGCGCCCTGTATGCAAGGAATTCCATCTCCATATACTCCAGAAGCTGAATTGGTAAGAGGTGAAATTGGAGTTCCAAACGTCGGACGTAGAGCCGGCAGACCGAAAAAAAATCGTTTTTTGACAAGGGAGTTGGGAACAAGAGATCTTCATTGCAGCAACTGCGGGACAATTGGACACAACAGAAGAAAGTGTACAAGAGCACCAAATTTGGGTTAAGATTAACTTTAACATTAGTTCATAAAAAGTTTTTACACATCAACTATATCATAGTCAATAATCACCTCTATGCATCCTATCATAATGCCTACGATCGACTGGCCTAAGACCCAGTCTAGCCCGCCTAGCCGCTGTTTGCTCCGGTGTCTCCCCTGCGACTCAAGGCCTCCCCCCAAATCCATCGGTGGTTGTGATCCACTAAGGCCAACCTCTATGAACCGAGTAGACCATGGCGACCAGGTCTGCTCCGGCTGACATGGATGCGACGACGAGCCCTCCCCGGCAAATGGATGCGACGACGAGCCCTCCCCGGCAAATGGATGCGACGACGAGCCCTCCCCGGCAAATGGATGCGACGATGAGCCCTCCCCGGCAAATAGATGCTCTGATCCCTCTGCCGAACCCTCTCTCCAACGACGTGGATGTCTCTGTTGGACATGACCAATAGGCTGATCCTCAGGGATCTCCAACGGTAGCACCGGGGGCATATGAGGACGACGGAGCATTTGAGTAGATGATTGTACCATCGAATGTAGATCGGCTGAGGGGTCCTGGGAAGCGGCTTCCCATTGATCCAGCTAAAATGGAAAATGTATTGGTGTTCAAACAAACACACAGACATATATATATCATTATTTATTTCATTTAGATTTATGCACGTACCATCGTATTTACTTGCATGGTCCTGATACGATGACTATAATCATCCATTGCTCGTTGAGTCACCCGAGACTCCTCATAGACATATCGGCGATTCTGGACGCGCGGAGTACCGTACCAGATCATGAAGTGATATGTGCCATAAACTGCAATTAGTGTACCAGATCATGAAGTGATATGTTGAATTACATCTTATCTAAAAGTATTAAAATTTGTAACTTACAGTCCATGTCATCATCCACAACCGATGACATGTGGGTCACGTCATGAGTGACATATCGGTTCTCCCATCCTTCCACATGTTGTTGAATTCGGGCCCCGAGCGATGATCTTCCAATACTAGATGGCAGAGGGTCTAACGGTACAATTTGTTTCAACCCTAACTGTCGCAGGACACGATCAGCGGGATGAAACATAATGTACGAATTGTACATGACATAATATCTATGTCTACTACTCTCAATAATATTATCTATCACCTCCTCCGGGCACGTTTGTGGAGTCCAGTTTACCTATGTCACAGTAAAATATTATAGTTCATATTGTATAGACAAAGCTAAAAGTGAAATGTAGTAAAGCTAAGATATTTACCTCCGGGGCAACTAATGTATCGAAATTATTTCGATAAATGGATACCACTCGTGTAAGACTGTGAGCGGTATCCACATTGTCGGAGTTCCATCTAACTCCTGCCGGAAAGATCCGCTGGCCTAGTGGGATGCGGCTAAGTGGTCGACCGATATAAAAATGATCATACGACCATAGCTGCATATCAAAATAACATGCAATAAAAATAATGTACAACAAGAGTAAAAAATTCACTCGGTTTATCAATTGTACCTGTATGAGAGACACACAGCCGGAGAGATCCCGATGCAAACTTGCCCCCTCCCTAACTGAAACAAAAGTAGTCATTGAACTGTAGAGATGGGCCAAGACTGCTGCACCCCAGGAATACTCTGTACGACGGTCCAAATTTGCAAAAAAAGGTAGCAAGTAAGCGGAAACCTTGCTTGCCGTCCCATCAGGAAATAAAATAGACCCACAGAGGCTTAATAAGTAAGCTCTGGTACAGCATACTACCTAAAAACAATAACATTTGTTTGCATTAAATTGGAATATTACAATTCAAATGTACAAAATATGTTTGACATACCCGCGCGTCATCTGGAATAACAAACTGGGAGCCGATGTGGTCAACATGCTGGAAATTTGCACGAAGCCAAGTAAGCTTGATACCAGCACTGCTACCTTGATCTGGTGCTGGCTCACGTCCTAGATAGGTTCTGATGAGGTGCCCCACATGTGCACTCTCATCAAAATAGATAGGGGTACCGTTAATTGGTAACCCCAAGATCATCGCAACGTCAGCCAAGGTGATAGTCATCTCACCTACGGGAAACTGAAAAGTGTTCCGTACCGGCCACCACCGCTCGACCAGGCTCAAAATGAGATCCCTATCGTGACGTCGCATACGAACTGCGTCGACATAGGAAAATTCAAATGACTCCACCAGTTGTTTTTGAAGAAATGATAGCTCCCAACCGTGACGCCATTCCCCATGCTCACGTAACTTAACGTCTGGATAGTCATATAACTGCAAAATATTTTTGGTTAATTCGTCAGTATTTAAATTCTAAGAGGCATGACATAATTTATTCAGCAGAAAAATTACCGATCCTAAGAATACACGCTCAGAAATGTGTGAATGCCGCTCCTGAATAATAGTCGGTGTCGTGGGTCCACCAGGAATACGTCCATCGTTTTGTGTTCCCATCTGAAATATGACAAAATAAAAACAATATTTAACTATTTTTTTCTAATTATTTCTACAATATGTCAAGAATATATCTAGTTTTTTCTACAATATGTAACAAAAATTTAATGAAAATATCAACAATATTTCACGAATATATCTAAATATTTCTACCACATTTCTACATTATTTGTGTTCCATTTTCTACATATTTACTGTAATAATTTTCTACAAAATTTCTACAAAATTTTGGTCCAAAGAATTCCTTCAAAAATTTTCTGCTATTTATGTCATATTTCGTACATAATTTGTGTTCCATTTTCTACATATTTACTATAATAATCAAAATACAAAATTTCTACAAAATTTTGGTCCAAAGAATTCCGTCAAAATTTTTGTGCAATTTTCTAGTAAAATTTACTACATATTTTTCCATGACAAATTTTCTACATTATTTCGTAATATTTTTCTAGAATTTTTTCTACAAATTTCACCACTACAAATCTTCTACCATATTTCGTAATATAATTCTACCATTTTTCCTACAAAATTTTCTTTCAAAATTATCCCATACAAATTTTGGGAAATATTCCCTACAATTTTTCCTATACAATTTTAGTACAAATTTTCCCTCTACAAATTTCTCCAAACAATTCCTTCATAATTTTTGTCCAATTTTCTACTAAATTTTTCTACAAATTTTTCCCTTACAAATTTTCTACATTTATTTCGTAATATTTTTCTACCATTTTTTCTACAAATTTCATCACTACAAATCTCCTACAAATTTTTCCCTTACAAAATTCACCACTACAATATTTTTGTACCAATTTTTCTAGAAATTTCACCAGTACAATTTTTCCACTCAACAAATTTCCCCTCTACAAATGTTCCTAGAATGGCGTGAAAAAAAAATACAAAAAAAATTTACCATGGATACGAAGCTCCTTCTCCTTCTTACTGCCTCCTTCTCCTTCCCCTTCTTACTGTCTCCTTCTCCTTCTCCTTCTTACTGTCTCCTTCTCTTCTTACTGTCTCCTTCTCTTCTTACTCTCTTACATACTGTCGGCATTTACCCAACTCCTATTGATTACCCAACCCCCAGCGAGCAACCGTCCAAGCGGACTTTTAAAGTCCGCTTGCTTGCGTCATCCGACGTCAGCATGCGGACTTTAAAAGTCCGCCTATTTTGTTAATCTCTTTCCCGCGTTTGTTAATTTCGGTGGACATTGGTTAAGTACATTGACATAAGCATACGGGCTTTAAATGTCCGTATGGATGCCTAACTTATAATTTCCAAAACTTCAATGCTATTTCTGCTATTCATTGAAACTTTGATGCTTTATATAGAATTTTCTGGACTTGTAATAGTATTATACCAGTTCAGTCTTGGTTAACTGTCCAGCCCACTTGGCCATAACCAATAGAGTTTCAGTCGAGAGTTTAAACTTTATAAGGAATGTTTGGCTTGACAGTGTGATAGTAGGGTATGTATATATATGTGTAGGAATGGGTCAAATGTCCTGTGAAGTAAGGAGTTAGTAACAACAGCCCGATTCCTGTTGACAGTGGATGTCAAGCTATAAGTGCATCTCTGGATAGGTTTTTCACTAGAAAGACCAAACTGACACTAGAGGGTTGGGATGAAACTCAAGAATGAATACCTAGGAATATCCAAGCCTAAACTGGGCTTACACAGGTTGTCTGATCTGAAAACCAGATAGTGAAGTGTCAGGATAGGATGACCTCTAGGTATACCTAAGTGAAGATAACTAAGTAATGTACTCACATGTGCCTAAGTGATAGCTTGTATCCTATAGAGAAGAATTAGCACCTGTTGCCTCTATGAAGACAAAGGTAGGATAATTAGACTTGGGGTTGCAAGTAGATTGTGGTACCAAGTACAGAATCATGTATATATAAATAAGAGTGTGAATATAGGTGGCAAACCAAGTAAATGCTAGGGAATAAATCCAACCAACTAGCTAAAGGAACCAATAAGCTAATAGTGACATAGGAACCCTAAAACTTGTGTAGACGGGTTACTTTTACTTGAAACATCTTTTGACATTGCAATTTCATAAATAGGTTAACTGGACTCTGACTCGGAGCGGCACCGTGCCAGCAGCTCAGGACCACAGGCAAGTATACCTTGCCTTTCTACACAACTTTATTTACATGCACTGTCTTTTTATTATTATCCAGTTTTTCTCATATTATTGGCATGTATCTTTTCATATCCTGCTTGTATATTTGAACATTTCTATATAGACCGTGTTCACAGTTAGCTGTGCCTTATTGGATGTATTCATTTGAGCCTTGATTGAGTCGTGCCGTAGATCAAGAAGTCATGAACTGAACTATTATTCCTCCTTGTCTTGAAATCTTGAACCTAACCTGCAAGTCCACAATAAGGACGAGGGTTAGTAGTTATCTGTGTCTTAAGCTAACCTGCGAGTCTACACTAGGGACAAGGGTTAGTAGTTATTGGTCCACACCTGCGAGCCCACACTAGGAGCGAGGGTGATGCTAACCTGCGAGTTCACACTAGGGACGAGGGTTAGTAGTATATGGTTCACACCTGCGAGTCCACACTAGGGACGAGAGTGATGCTAGCCTGCGAGTCCACACTAGGGGCGAGGGCTAGTAGTTGTTCAAACCTGCGAGTCCACACTAGGGATGAGGGTTTGAGTATTCGATTGGGTTATCCGTTGACATCGTGATATCGTTTCCTATTGTCCTTCTCCAGCAGTTCATTTATGTGTAGACAATGTACATATTAATGTTTATTCATTGCTCAGTTTTACTAGTTTATTATGTATTTTTTCTTCATGCATAATAAACTGTTAGAAAGGCTCGTTTTTATGTATCTTGTTAGTCCCCTGAGGACCTGATGATCTTTTCAGGTTAGCCGAGTTTGAGTCAGGAGCAGACCAGAGGGTTGAGCCAGCATCAGATCGTAGTGCTTGCACTTGAGGTGGTCCAGATTAGCAGTTTTTATCCAGTTAGTTACTTCATGTATTTCTCTATTTTTTCGTCTATTGGTAGTGGATTTGTGTCCACCGGACGTGACATTGATTCTTGATATTCAGTTATATTCATTATTGTTTCGTTACATGTCTTTTCATTGATTTTGATTGTGACGTGACTATTCTGTGGATGAGATATAGTTTACCATGAGATTCTAGTTTGCCGTGACTTGTGTATAGACAGCGTATACCGCCGACACTGCGGCGTAGGCTGGGCTTGGACACGCTTCGTATCTGTAAAGCGGATACGGATCGTGACAAAAGTTGACCAATTTTTAAAATTACAAAAAATTATAGTAATTTTGGTCCTATGAAGTAACAAATATTATTTAACCAATGGTAATAAATTTGTTGCTAGTATGATAAAAATTGGACAAGTAGTAAACAATAACTTTAACAATATCTAATCATGATTTGTTAAGCAATATGCTACTTATATGAGAACAACTATATAAGAAAATTGTCTAGCAACAATCTAATGAGTATTTATTAAGAAATAATTTTATGAAGCAAATGTAGCAATTATTTAGCAATATGTATACAGTCGCAATTCGTAACAAATTGTTAACAAATTCGTAACTGAAATATTTTGTTAAATGAATTTGCTAAAAATTATGGTAAACAACTTTTGTTAAATAAATTAACAGAATAAATTGTTAACAGTAGGAAACTTTATATCTAAAGTAAATATATGTTTATAACAGTAGGCAACTTTATATGTTTATAGGTAAAGCAAATAATTTGCTTAAAGGCACCAAGCAAACATATAAAGCCGTACAACTTGTGTGTTTAAAGACAACAAACAAATATTTTAAGTTGTAAAAAAATTTGTGACAGCAATGAAAGAATTTTTATAAAATTTTAACTCTTAGTTTGTTAAAAAAAAGAACTCTTTTTCCTTGCTTTAAAAGCTGCAAACAAAATAAAATAATGTAAATGTTACCGGCCTTCGGGGAAGTCGTGCACGTACCACTATCCTAAGAGTTAATTCGGGTCTATGTACAGACTTTGCCTGAATGCTCCTATTGATAAAAATTTTGCTCCACCGGTATCTCCTTGTCACACACAACGTAGAGAGAGCGACCCTCGACTTAGCTCTGCCCTGAACAATAACAAAGAACAGACAAATTTGGAGGATACAAGAATTTTAGAGAGTTTACGTAAGAAATTTTTTTTGTAGGAGAAGATGTGCAATGGACTTCAATATATATAGGCTGCTCTCCAACGGATGAAAAATAATGGAGAATAAAGGCCAATTTAATCAGCCTAGTAAAAACCGAACGTTACAAAATGTTATAACGCATGAAAAATGTGGTTCATTGAACCTGGACAGAAATTTATGTATGCAAATGTTATAACACATGAATCCCGGTGGGAACGATCATAATAAAAGGTTATATTCTTTATATATATATATATATATATATATGTGTGTGTGTGTGTGTGTGTGTGTGTGTGTGTGTGTGTGTGTGTGTGTATTTTGTGTGTGTGTGTTTTGTGTGGAAGACTGGGATCTCCGCTCTTAATGATATTATATATTCTCTGAAATAGTAGCCGCGGGATTATTATTTTTTTTAACCGTTCTGATTAAATCAAAATTTCGTAAAAAATTGAATAGTTTAATAATCTAATTTGAAGGGTAGAAAAATAAAACGACTAATATTTCTGAGAACAACGAAAATGCTTAAGGACGAAAATCACAATCCCTCCCTGTTAAAATTATTCAATAATATGGGCCACGCATGTAAAATTAATCGTGTTCGGCTATCTAAATAATTAAGCCAAATTTAAGTGGTCTATTTGGAAATTGGCTTAAGGGTATAATTGTCATGGAATTAATGTGTAGATACCGGAGATAAATCAAATTTGATTAGGGGCCAAATTACAAATATCAAAACATATAAATATATGTATTCATTAGGGTTATGGTCCCCAACTTATACGGCCACCAAAAGAGAGGTTTTCTCTTTTTCTCTTCTACATCTCCATCAACAAAAAGAGAGGGACAAAGGATTCTGATTCTTCTTTGTCATTAAGGGTCATAGCAAGTCGGAAGATCGAACCCCATAAATGGACGACCGTTTCAAGATCTATCAAGCCTAGCAATGGATTCAGGTACGCTTCCGCAATTTAATTTATGTTCTTTATCTCATGAATCGACAAGGTACAATAAACTTCTAACAAGTGGTATCAGAGCCTCCTTGTTTCATTTATGAGGTCGAAGTTTCAAGATCTATTTTTGTTGTTGTTCAGAAATCCTAAATCTTTTCATCTAATTTGATTTAGGGTTACGATTGTTCGATTAATTATTTTTTATGATCCATTCAGTTTAGAAAAGAGATTTGTGAAATTCTTAGATATTTATTTAATTAATATTCACTAAAACTCTTGCGATCATAAACCATTTATGGGTGTTTAGCAATATCATATGTTCGCTTAAGTGCTTAGCACTGACTTTTTATGTCAATAGTTGCGAACATTTAAGCCGTGGGACATTGAGTCGACCAAATTTGCAAGATGGAGTTGTATTCTGATGCATGGTGATGATCTCAATATATAAGACAAAAGTGGCTTTGAACTCGACATTAGTGTAGTAGGTTGATGTTTGGATTTCATGTGTCCATCAAATTGATTTGTGGATTCCATTCAAGTGTGGCAGCCAAATTTTGTTGTTGTTGTGTGGCGTAATTTATAAAAATAAATTTTAGTTTTCTGTGTATTAGATGATGAAATGGAAGTGACGTACTGCTTATTAGTTACTGTTCTCACAAGTCCATGATAAGCATGATTGTGCGTCAACTATCAGTTTAATAAAGTTTAGACTGCCCATGTATTTGTTGTTGTTGTTATTGAACAACTATTATGCTCCTTTCTTGAGTAGGTATATGTGGAAAGATATTATAAGGACCCTATCTTTAAACTGCTCATCTATTTATTTTGATAAATATGAATGTTATCAAAATTTTAGAAGAACTACTGTTGTTGGTTATTATTTGTGATTAAAATTGGATTAAGGTGCATTCATGACATTTTGTGTCAAATTCTTATGATTGTATTGGGCATAAGAATTTTGTTGATAATGGCTCAAGATTTGGTGTCTATATGCCATTTAGAGCGGGATTTGAATCCACACCCTTTTCGGACCAGAACCTTAATCTGCCGCCTTTAGACCAACTCGTTCACATAGTGCTTTGATGTAGTAATGAACCAACAGAACTAAAGAAGAGTTTTCTGTATGAAGGTTTCTTTGGTTGGCTGATTTAATTCGTTATTTAAATCATGTACAAGATTCACATATTTTTTCATGTAGTAGATCAATTTTGGTATAGTATTTAGAGATTATTTGATGTAATCTATTGATACATATATTTGATCTTCTATAGATTATTCTATTTAAAGTAATCCTTATGAATTATTTGATATTATTTGTTGATGCATATATTTGTTAGAAACTAATCGGTTGAATATTTATTAATTAAAAAAATATACATGTACATAATGATTGATGATTATTTAATTTAAATAAGCATAAGGATTTGGACATGATTAAGTTTTGTAAAATTTAGTCAACAATCAAATTTTTGGTACCTTTTGTGACTAGCAATAGTTGTCTAATATTCTAAATAGCCTCATTGAAACAAGATGTTGTCAAAGTGACCTCTCTTGCGTAGATAGTCTATGAGGGATGTCGGATGTTTGTGTGTGTATATTCATGCGGGTATTAGCCGGCCCAAAGGAAGGTTAATACTTGGCCGAATTGCACACATACTTGTAGTGATAAATGTGTGACAATTGTAAGGTTTACATGTGAATAATAACCTGATCCAAAGATAGGCTTATTATTTGAAATAACTTATTGTCAACGTTTGATCATTACACCAGGAGTACCACTTGCAGTTAATATCACTGTCCAAAGACTTGATATTAATGATATACTAGGTATCTTGAGATGGGGTTCACCATTATTTGAATTTGTTTGACTATATTTTACTCTTTGATTATTAATTAGAGCATGTCATTTTTGTTGTTGATTTGTTCTCTTTATAGTTAATGTTGCTGTAATATCTGCCAATAAGAATTTAATTTTCATGTTTAATGGGATAAACTTTAAGGGCAAAATGAAAATGAATACAGTAGCTGCTAAGGGTCCAGCTCAAAAGAAACAACAATATAAAACTAAGGGTTGTTCTTTTGTGATAAGGCAGGACCCACAAGGAAGAAATGTACAAAGTACCACACATGGCGTATAAAGAAAAGTACATTTCTAAATTTGGTCTGTTCTGAGGTTAATTTAGATTTAGTACCTAGAAACATATGGTGGTTAGATCCTGGTGCTACTACCCACATTAGTGTTTATAGACAAGGTTGTCTGAGCTACCGAAAGCCAATTGATGGTGAAAGATACATCTATGTGGGTGACGACAAATCGGTAGAAATGGAAGCAATAGTATATTTTAGGCTATTATTAGAAACCGATTATTATTTGGATTTGATAGACACTTTTATTGTGCCATCTTTTAGACGAAATTCAGTTTCAGTTTTCTTAATGGACAAATCTGGTTATCATTGTTCATTTGGAAATAATAAGTTTAGTCTATCTTTAAATCCAAATATTATTGGTAACGGTTCCTTTAAGGTTTATGATCGCGTATATTCAGTTGAAACTATTGCATCTTAAATGAAACCTTGCAAGTGGAGTCATGTGGTACTAAACACAAAATTAACAATAATAAAAATTTAGCCTCATTATGACATAAGCGATTAGGTCACATCTCTAGAAATAGAGTTGAACGACTTGTGTCTGATAAAATTTGGATTCCATTGACTTTATAAACTTCAATATCTGTATTGAATGTGTAAAGAGAAGACAGACTAAATTATAAGCAGCTACTTTATTGACTATGCTGACAAATCGATGGGTTAATAATTATACGGTCCCACACTAAGAATTTTTTTTTTGAGACGAGAAGTATAATATTTTTTGAGGATGTTGAGTTTTGGGGAGAAACAAAAGTCAGGATCATTATCCTTGAGAAGGAATCAATTACGATTCCTATTATCACTTTTGCCGATGTGCAGGATTCTATACCTGTCATGATCAAGAAGTGAATTTGGAGCCTTAATAAGACAACGTCGAATTACCTCTATAAGTCGTTGTTGAGATACCTTAACAACGACAACGTAGCGGCACCCCATTCAAGATAAGGTAATTATTCCTAAGGAACAAACTCAACATCCTTAAGAACCGGTAATATTAAGATGGTCCACCATAGAAAGGAAAAATATAATTTTGGATAATATTTGTCATTTTCTCTAGGAACGTGAGGAAGACTGTCACGACCCGATCCCAATACTCTGGGTCTAGTCGGATCATGCCCAGCCTGCACCGTTGTTGAGACGGCGGCATTAAGCTGTTCAGTAGCAGGTAACCATACAATAACACTATAATTTGTCACAACTCAACTTCGGAATTAAACTTTATTAAACTGAATTTAAATACAATGAAATTGTTCTGAAAGGAAATACGGAATTTTGAATTAAAACAAAATACAGAAAAATGGAAATCTATCTATCAGCCTCAGTTCCATCGTCCTCCGGTGGGGACTCTGGCAGCACAACCGGGTACAACTCAGGGTCTTAATAGCTGTTGTAACACAGCTCAGCATCATCCCCTAAAAATATATCTCCAGTCAGGAGGGAGCAAAGTACAATTCATGCTAATTTTAAACAGTTAAATAAGAAATAGAATCATGCAGTTCTAAACAGTTTTAAATCAGGTTTGTTACAGTAGAAAATAGTGATTTGAACAGGTAATGACATATGACCGACTTGGGTTTGTTACAGGAGGGTACAGCTTATCCCCGTGTGTATGAGGGGTAAGCCAATAGTTACAGTAGTTACAGTAGTTTGGATGTGGTCATACTCATTACACTACTCCCGCAGTCCCCAATAGTTACAGTAGTTACAGTACAGTACTCTCGGAGAGAGTTTCGTGTTTGCATCGTGGTTTAGACATGCAGTAAAGCGATTAAATAAATATACTTGCCTCAGGAAAATGACTGGAGAGGTGGACGACTCCGAGACGGGAAGTTTAGAGTTGTCCTAGAATTCCTACATTCGAGAGATAGACTCAGAGATTAGGTTTACCAGCCTTAGCTACGCTAGTTGTAATCTCTATTTGCGTCCTAGTCCATTTTAGTTATTTAATTAACTAAACACAGAAAACGCGTTTATTAAGTGCGTTGATTTAATACGAGGGAAAACGATTATTTAACTTTTGAATTTGGGAAAACAACGTCGTTGCCAGGTTATTCATGAAAACTTGGTAATTTTTTTTATAAAATATAATATAAAACTAATTTTTCTTATTTAATGAGAAATACGTGACTTTTTAACTATTATTAAACTTGTCAATTTTAAGTAAGAAAATCTTTAATTAATTTTATACGAGAATACTTTTTAATCATTTTAATCGTTAAATAATAAAACACGAAAACCAGAAAATGACAGAAAAACCTAAGCTATTACAGTCACAGACCAGCCAGCTGGGCTTATGCCCATTACAATTTATTTACATAAATTGAAATAAGAATAAACTGCCGTTAGTCCTAACGGAAAATATTAAATAAATGTAAACTGAAATAAATAATAAAATAATGATAAATCATAAGTCTCAGATAATGGTCCGATCCTCATTTTTGGCTAATTGCCTCAACGTCCGGGCGGGGCCGGTATTGTTTGCACTTAGCCGGGTCCATTATCCGATACGGTCGTCACCCAAAAATAAAATATCGAATAAATTCCAAAAATTATTTTAAATTCATTTTGAAATAAATTCAGGATTTACGGAAAAATCGGGCAGCATCTTCTCTGTTTTTGGTCAACCCAAAAACTGAGAAATTGGCGCCGATAATTCCTGCAAATCCCAAACCAGGGAAAAACCCGCATTTTATATATAAAATTATCCACAACCAATCCACAGCATAATCGGGACGACCCGAAATGATTTCGGAAGTCCGATTCCAATTTCCACAAATCACAGAACGTTCCTGGAAATTTCTGGAAACTAAAACATACCAAAAACCATTCCCGAAATATTCCGGGAATGCAAAACAATTCACGGGACCTTTCCGAAAGTCCCGGAAAAATACGACGTCGCTAATACCGAATTCCCAAAGGGAACCGGGGACCATTTCATCATCGACAAATAATAATAAAATAGCGGGACAGGAGGTTATACCTCGGGTTGCTCGGCTAGAGCTCTCAGATGATAATTAGAAAGAAAGAATGAGATCCAGATCAGCGACAAACTCCCAAAATAGTGCTGGACCCAACGACGTCGTCGACGCAATGTCGAAAATCCAGAGTCTAGGGCACGACAGATCCAACAGGGAACACTCGCCAAATGGCAGCGCTGTCGGCGGCGTAAGGGGAACGGCCGACGGGGTCGGCGGAGAACTCGGCGTGGTCGGCCGAGCTCGACGCCGACAGAGGGTCACGCGGATCGGAGTAGGCGCTGGTTTGCGCGAACCCACGGGGAGACGGGGGAGACGGGCTCGCGGGGAAGCTGCGGCCAAGAAGCTGCCGTGCAAGGGGTCGCCGACGGGGCTAGGGCGGCGCGCGAGGGCAGCGCGGTCGCCGGAGTAGGCCGCGAAGGGGACGGCCGAGCTAGGGCTCAGGAAGACGCCGAGGGGCGCTGGCGCTGGGCTTGGCCGGGGCTGCCGGCGGCTAGGGCGGGGCTCCGGTGGAGGGTGAGAGTAGTCGGGTGAGAGTTGGGGAGAAGAAAAGAGGGTTTTGGTGAGTAAAATAAGAATGAAGGCTCTGTGAAGGTTAGAGAGATGGAGTTGGAGATTTCCTTCTGTAAAGGAGAAGTGGGAAGTAGGGGAGAGTTATTAAAGGGGAAGTGGGTGTTGTAGGAGAGAACGTGTAGTGAGGAGTGTAATTAGAGAGAGAGAATAGGGAAATGGGAGAAGGAGTCTCCCACGCAGGTGCTGGTCCTACAGGACCAGCTGAAGACTAAGTTATATATATTTTTTTTTAATAAAGATTAACCAAGTCCAAATTCAGAATTAAGAAAATGGGAAAAAGATTGGGTTAGGCTCAGGCCTGGGTCTGGCTCGGACTCGGTCTGGGTCCGAAAATCAAAGATCCTTGTTATTAATATTTTTTTCGAAATTCTTTTCACCCAAAAATATTTAATAATAATATAAATAATAATTATTTTTAGAAATGCTAATAATAATCATACTAAACACTATTTAATAATTAATTACAAAATAATGGATTTCACAATCTTCCCTCCTTAGAAAATTTTGTCCTCGAAATTAAAGGTAGGATAGAAAAGACAAACAGGTACGGGAACTGCGCCCGTAACTCAGGTCCAACCATAAGAATTTCCAAGGCAGTCGTGGATGAGACGGTTTAGGGACAAGTTTTATTTATGATATTATCCACGCAAAAAAATACAAAAGCGAACCAAAGTACACGAGGTTGATCAGACCATCATGCACCGGTCCTGATTAGACAATATATTAGTGGGTGCACCCAATAAAATATCGTCATGATCAAGCTTGATTAAAGAGTTAGCTTGCAAAACTAGGCTAACTTAGCAGCATCAGTCAAGTTTAGAACGAGAAAAAGAAAAGATAAGGAATAGGAGTTTAAGTGATGGCTCAAATACTGATTTTCTTCTCATCTCTGACTAGGCTTGCAACTGGTTTCTCTGGCACTGAAAGGCTGAGTCAAATCTTCAGCTCTGAAATATCCAAAATGTGACTCGGATCCGAAGTGTAGCGTCTGAGCTGTGACGTAGAAGACGTTGCACACTCTCAAGATTAGCTGGTAGAGCTAACTGGTACGCTACTTCCTACTCGTCTTAAACTTCAAATGGCCTGATGTACCTGGCCTCAATTTCCAGCTCCGTCAAAACTGATTGTTCCTCTGGTAGGAGAAAACTTCACAAAATAATATCTCCTTCTTCAACTTCACCGGTCGACAACTACTACCAATCCAATGCCTCTGCCTGTCTTGGGTAATCCTAAGCTTGCATTCACCTTTTCTACTGCGTCAGTTACCATCTCTGGACCCAGCAGTACTCTTTCTCCTACGTCGTCCCATGCAAGTGGTGTACGGCAACGACGTCCATAGAGAGCTTCGAATAGGGTCATACTAATTTTCAGCTGTTGTTTGTAAGAGAACTCCACCAAATGCAATTGGTCTTCCCAAGACCCTCCAAATTCCAAGACGCAAAATCTCAATATATCTCCAAGCGTCTAGATTGACCTCTCTGATTGCTCGTCTCGCGGTACTCCATGAATCCTATAGATGTGCCTCTCGTACAATGCTGCCCACTTTCTAGTGGATAAACCAACTTTGAAGGACATAAAGTGGGCTGACTTAGTCAGTCGGTCCACGACAATCTAAATGGTGTTCTTCCCTCCTTAGAATCAAGGCAATCCTGACACATAGTCCCTCGTTATGTGCTTCTACTTCCGGTCCGGAATGCTCAACGACTGTAGAAGTCCTGCGAGTCTCTGTCGGCTAGCCTTCACTTGTTAGCAAACAAAACGTCTAACCTCAATTCTGAATACATCCTTCTTCATTCCATACTACTCAATAATGGTACGCATATCCCAATACATCTTGCTAGGATGTATGGAATACTGGTGCGCTTCTTGCATTAGCTCGTTCCTCAGTTCGCCAGATAGTACACAAAGCCTCGTACCATTCTTCAGAGCTCCATTATTGGCGATTTGAGAAACCCTCAAGTGTTCCTGCCAACACTTGATCTCTAAGTTGCAAAGCGTCTCGTCTTGAAACTGAGTCTCCTTGACTTTGTCCATCAGACTCGAGCTTATTTGCAACTCCATCAACACTGAATCAGCATCCAGCTTCTTCCTTCCATTTCCAGGCAGTATAATCTCCAGTCCAAACTTCTTGATGTCTTCTAGCAGGTGCTAGTCCTTGGTTAAGAACTTCGCCATCAGTATCGACCAAGTGCATCAGCGACCACATTAGCCTTACCTGAATGGTACTGCAGGTTGATGTCGAAATCCTTCATCTGCTTCAGCCATCTTCTTAGTCTAACATTCAGCCCTTTCTGAGTGAAGACATATTTCAGATTTTTGTAGTCCGTATATATTTTCACTCCCTTTTCCATAAAAATCATGCTTCCATAGCTTCCAAGTAAAGATAATTGCAGCAAATTTCAAATTAGGTGTGGGATAATTCTTCTCATGAGTCTGTAGTTGCCTATATGTGTAAGCAATTACTTTTCTATGTTGTTGAAGAACGCAACCCAGTCCTTTTTCAGAGGCATTACTGTAAATTGAGAACCCACCGGTTCCTGCGGGTAGCGCAAGGATTGGTGTGGTGGTAAGTCTCTTCTTCAGCTCCTCAATGCCCATGGCAATCTTTCGTTCAGATGAACTCTTCATTCTTCCAAGTGAGCTTCGTCATCGGCTCAGCAATCTTGGCGAAATCCTCCACGAACTTCTGATAGTAGCCAGCCAGGTTAAGAAACTTCCGAATTGAACTTGGGGTACACCACTCTTCAACAGCAGCTATCTTCCATCGAAATTTCTTCTCTTGACAACATGGCCAAAAGTCCACCTTGTCAAAGAAAATCCACGTTCAGATAACTTACCATAAAACTTCTTTTTCTTCAAAGTTTCCAGAACTTTCCTCAGAGGTTCTTCATGCTCTTCTTCAGTCTTCGAATATATCAGAATGTTATCTATGGAGAAGATAAACTGATTCAAATACTCATAAAAACTCTGTTCATGAGATTCATGAACACAGCAGGAGCATTTATCAGTCCAACGTCATGACCAAAGAAAACTACCCATACTTAGTGTTTGAACGCCGTCTTGGAATTGTCCTCCTTTCTGACTCTGATTTGATGGTAGTCAGATCTTAAATCAAACTTCGAAACACCCTAACTCCATACAAACAGATCCTCGATCCGGGCAGAGGGTACTTGTTCTTTAGTGTCTGGTAATCGATGCACATCTGTTGTTCCATCCTTCTTGGGCAAAAATAAGATAGGTGTTCCCTAAGGTGAAGTTCCATCCTGAATAATTCCTAGAGCCTTCATTGATATGGTCCTTCATCTTCTTGGCCTCCTTCGGGTTGACTCTGTAACATCCTTTAGAAATAGGGAAAGAGCCGGGGACTAGGTCAATGGTGAATCCTATGTCTAGATCTGGGATAATCCGGGAAGACTATCAGGGAAAACATCTGCCAAAAAAGGTGTAACTAAGGATTTTTATTCATGTGGAGAATTTCAGCAAAAACTCTTATGATTGATCTAAGGACATCCTGCTACAACTTCCAAAAATTAGATAATGCTATTCAGCAGTCCTAGGTACTATTCTTCATGGTTCTGGCTCTTGCATGAGCAGTCTCCAATTGTTTCATCTTCTATGAACCTCGAGTATGCATCATGCCTTATTATAAGGGGCAGGGTCTGCTGGATAGGAAGAGGGTCCTTAAGTTGTGGCCTAACAGGTGTTGCTGGAATATGAGCTCTGGTTTAATGGAAAGATAAGGGGCAGTCCTTTACCCGATGTTCAGCAGATCCACATGCCAAACATTGTTCCAATCTCTTGCGGCAACTAACGGCCTGATGACCAGGCCTCTTGCAGTAGTTACAAGCCCATAGCTTCTTACGACAAGACTGCCGGAAAGTAGAGTGCTTGATGGGACCCAAATATCTTCTAGATCCAGGGGTATCCTTCCTAGGACGAGGTTCTGCTCCAACTTGGTTGGAGAATCTAAGGCTACAACATTGACGTTCTTCATGTCTTCTCTCGTGATATTCATCTGTTCCTGCTGGGCTTGAGCTTTCTGGAACTCCAGGATTTCTTGAAATAGGGCAACCATTTGGAAGGTGTTTGCTGGTACTGGTGGAGCAACAAAAATGGATACTCCACCAAGGAAATGCAACTTAGTTGAGATGAGGTAGGAATCGCCAGTATAGTGAAAACTTCACTGGATGCATTATGAGGACGGTCAAACAGCCGCGAGGGAAAAGACCCCGGGCTTGGTTGAGGAGATGGGGTATGATCCGGAGATGACACCTCATCGCCAGCAGGATTTGGTCTTGTCAATGGTCATTCTCTGGAAGGTTTAGGATGCACACATAAGCAAGGTAGCCTACCGTCTATAATCAAACAAGAATATGTATTTATATATAAATCAGACCTATGTTGTGACAAATCAATGTTCTAGTGTTCTAATTGTTTCTAGGTATGTTTTCCTAAGTTGTCGTGAGACCCGCATGGGCCACCACTAAAAACATGTCACGACCCGATCCCAATACTCTGGGTCTAGTCGGATCATGCCCAGCCTGCACCGTTGTTGAGACGGCGGCAGTAAGCTGTTTAGTAGCAGGTAACCATACAACAACACTATAATTTGTCACAACTCAACTTCGGAATTAAACTTTATTAAACTGAATTTAAATACAATAAAATTGTTCTGAAAGGAAATACGGAATTTTGAATTAAAACAAAATGCAGAAAAATAGAAATCTATCTATCAGCCTCAGTTCTATCGTCCTCCGGTGGGGACTCTGGCAGCACAACCGGGTACAACTCAGGGTCGTAATAGCTGTTGTAACACAGCTCAGCATCATCCCCTAAAAATATATCTTCAGTCAGGAGGGAGAAAAGTACAATTCATGCTAATTTAAACAGTTAAATAAGAAATAGAATCATGCAGTTCTAAACAGTTTTAAATCAGGTTTGTTACAGTAGAAAATAGTGATTTGAACAGGTAATGACATATGACCGGCTTGGGTTTGTTACAGGAGGGTACAGCTTATCCCCGTGTGTATGAGGGGTAAGCCAATAGTTACAGTAGTTACAGTAGTTTGGATGTGGTCATACTCATTATACTACTCCCCCAATCTCTAATAGTTACAGTAGTTACAGTACAGTACTCTCGGAGAGAGTTTCGTGTTTGCATCGTGGTTTAGACATGCAGTAAAGCGATTAAATAAATAACTGTAAACTAACATAAACTATACTTGCCTCAGGAAAATGACTGAAGAGGTGGACGACTCCGAGACGGGAAGTTTAGAGTTGTCCTCGAATTCCTACATTCGAGAGATAGACTCAGAGATTAGGTTTACCAGCCTTAGCTACGCTAGTTGTAATCTCTATTTGCGTCCTAGTCCATTTTAGTTATTTAATTAACTAAACACAGAAAACGCGTTTATTAAGTGCGTTGATTTAATACGAGGAAAAACGATTATTTAACTTTTGAATTTGGGAAAACAACGTCGTTGCCAGGTTATTCATGAAAACTTGGTAATTTTTTTATAAAATATAATATAAAACTAATTTTTCTTATTTAATGAGAAATACGTGACTTTTTAACTATTATTAAACTTGTCAATTTTAAGTGAGAAAATCTTTAATTAATTTTATACGAGAATACTTTTTAATCATTTTAATCGTTAAACAATAAAACACGAAAACCAGAAAATGACAGGAAAACCTAAGCTATTACAGTCACAGACCAGCCAGCTGGGCTTATGCCCATTACAATTTATTTACATAAATTGAAATAAGAATAAACTGCCGTTAGTCCTAACTGACAATATTAAATAAATGTAAACTAAAATAAATAATAAAATAATAATAAATCATAAGTCTCAGATAATGGTCCGATCCTCATTTTTGGCTAATTGCCTCAACGTCCGGACGGGGCCGGTATCGTTTGCACTTAGCCGGGTCCATTATCCGATACAGTCGTCACCCAAAAATAAAATATCGAATAAATTCCGAAAATCATTTTAAATTCATTTTGAAATAAATTCAGGATTTACGGAAAAATTGGGCAGCATCTCCTCTGTTTTTGCTCAACCCAAAAACTGGGAAGCGCCGATAATTCCTGCAAATCCCAAACCAGGGAAAAACCCGCATTTTATATATAAAAATATCCACAACCAATCCACAGCATAATCGGGACGACCCGAAATGATTTCGGAAGTCCGATTCCAATTTCCACAAATCACAGAACGTTTCCGAAAATTTTCGGAAACTAAAACGTACCAAAAACCATTCCCGAAATACTCTGGGAATGCAAAACAATTCACGGGACCTTTCCGAAAGTTCCGGAAAAATACGATGTCGCTAATACCAAATTCCCAAAGGGAACCGGGGACCATTTCATCATCGACAAATAGTAATAAAATAGCGGAACAGGGGAGTTATACCTCGGGTTGCTCGGCTAGAGCTCTCAGATGATAATTAGAAAGAAAGAATGAGATCCAGATCAGCGACAAACTCCCAAAATAGTGCTGGACCCAACGACATCGTCGACGCAACGTCGAAAATCCAGAGTCTAGGGCACGACAGATCCAACAGGGAACACTCGCCAAATGGCAGCGCTATCGGCGGCGTAAGGGGTACGGCCAACGGGGTCGGCGGAGAACTCGGCGTGGTCGGCCGAGCTCGGCGCGGACAGAGGGTCGCGCGGATCGGAGTAGGCGCTGGTTGGCGTGAACCCGCGGGGAGACGGGGGAGACGGGCTCGCGGGGAAGCTGCGGCCAAGAAGCTGCCGCACAAGGGGGTCGCCGGCGGGGCTAGGGCGGCGCGCGAGGGCAGCGCGGTCGCCGGAGTAGGCCGCGAAGGGGACGACCGAGCTAGGGCTCGGGAAGACGCCGAGGGGCGCTGGCGCTGGGCTTGGCCGTGGCTGCCGGCGGCTAGGGCGGGGCTCCGATGGAGGGTGAGAGTAGTCGGGTGAGAGTTGGGGA
>JANAVB010014999.1:2749251-2864251 GCA_029216955.1 Iris pallida | reverse complement strand
TGCGGCTCATGCGGCCAGGCTGCTGCTGCTGCTGCCACATGGAGGGCTCCACTGACTATACAGGCTACAAGTCAGTTATGGAAAGACTGATTCAATGCGATTAATTCAGATCCACTTTTTGTGGAATTTGAATTAATTTCGTTGCTATCTTTGTGGAATTTGAATTAATTTTGTTGCTATCTTTGTGGGATTTGAATTAATTTTATTGCTATCTTTGTGGAATTTGATTCAATCTTTCCATAACTGAAGAGGCGGCTAGGGTTTCCACCCTCTCTCTATATATACTCTCTTCTGGCCTCCTTTGTGGAGTACTACGAATTTTATAAGTCAGAAAAGAGAAAGAGAGAGAGAGGGAGCTGCTGCCGCCATTGCAAGTCCATCCGAGAAGTCAGAACAGAGGTGACTTCGAGCGTTCCACAAGTTCTTCAACTTGCTGGTTCCTGGAAGCAATTCGTGTGGGGCGAATCTTGCTTTGAGCAACGGTATTTTGACACCCCAGCAACTTTTCTTCATCTCATCTTTCTCTAGATTATTGTAACTCGTTCTGTCCCAATTGTAACACGTTTGCAAGGAAGAACGAGAGATCTTCTCTTCTCTATTTTCCTCCTTCATATTGTAATCTGGCTATTTGGCTTTTTGTATCATCGTAGATCTTGAGTTTGATTACTGCAAAGTTTTTGTGTGACTCTCAGATCTCGATTGTATCAGTTTTTCCATCTTTGGTCAAGCCCCGAGAATAACAATCTCAAAGCAAGATCCTTGTAGATGGAAAACATAAATGCTTCGCTCGTCCAATCGGACTACTGCAAGTTAGAAAAGTTCGATGGAGAGCATTATCAAGTTTGGAAGAGGAAGGTTTATCTAACTCTTCAACACAAAGACGTCGATCTTGTACTGTTGGAGGAAGAACCTTCTGTTCCAGACACTGGGTCTACTGCCGCAATCAATGCGGCTACCAAACTCCAGGCCAAATGGAGAAGAGAAAATAGTATCTGCAGGCTTCTCATCCTGAATGCTATGGAGGATTCCCTGGCAGAATCCTATTCGAAGAAGGAATTTGCCAGAGACATATGGGAGTCTGTGAAAAAACTGTATGAAGAAGACAGGAACAAGAGCAAGATGTTTGTGGTTGAAAAATATCACAAATTGCTCTTTAAGGACGAGAAGTCCATGTTGCCACAGGTGAAAGAATTTCTGAAGCTGCGTCAGAAACTGAAAGACGAAGAGATGCCCCTTTCCGACTAGTTTGTCGTTGGAGGGATCATCTCAAAATTTTCTGCTGGATGTAGTACCTTCTATGCAAGGATGCTCAGAAAGAAGCTAGACATTAGCTTGGGAGATCTACTTCAAGATATCCATGTTGAGGACGAGATGCGTTCCCAGTAGAAGATGGATACTCTGTCCAAACAGTTGGTTAAGGCCAATCTAGTACAGACGAGAGATCCCAAGGGGAAGCAGGCAGCTTCTCATCACAAGAAGAAGGACTTCACTAATCTAAAAGTGAAGGGTCCTTCATTCAAGCAACAGAAGTCCAAGTCCCACGTGACTTGTTTCAATTGTGGCAAGAAAGGCCACTACAAGAGTGAATGCAGATCCAAGCCTAAACAATCAGAGAAAGGTGATAATATTAAGGTTTTATTGGTTTCTAACATTGTTGCTATGATCGCACAGGTCACAACTGTGGGGGTTGACTCTGACTGGTTGATAGACACTGGTGCGACTTTCCATGTCTGTTCTGGCAAGGAATGGTTCGTCACGTACCAGCCGATACCTGAGAAGGTTGTCATGGCAAACCAGGCCCAAGCTGAAGTTCTGGGGATTGGGACTGTGGAGCTGAAACTCACTTCTGGGAACACTCTGACGCTTCAAGGTGTGAAGCATGTTCCGGTGATTGCCAAGAACCTGATCTCTGGGAGCCTGCTCTGCAATGCAGGCTTGAGGATGGACATAAATGCTGGTCAGATGGTGATGTCCAAGAAGGGAACATACTTCGGGAAGGCTTATCAAACCGAAGAAATATTTAAAATTCAGCTTGTCAACCAGTTTAATGACATTAATGCAGTTATATTTTCTGATTATTCTCTTAAGTTGTGGCATAATAGACTAGGATATGTTCATTGTAAAAGAATTAACAAAATATTTAGTCTAGGACTTATCTCCAAATGTGGGGTAAGGTGGAGAAGTGTGAAGTGTGTGCTCAGACGAAGATCACAAGGAAACCCTTTCATCGGGTCAATCGAAGTACAGATCTTCTGGAGCTGGTACACTCCGATATCTGTGACTTCAAACATTTCTCCACGAAGGCCGGGATGAAGTATTTCATAACCTTCATCGACGACTTCTCAAAATACGTGTTCGTCTATGTAAGCCCCTGATTTTTCAAATTCATTTTAATTAGTGCAAATTAATTTTTAATGTCATTTATAGCCTTAAAATATTTATTAGGATTTTTAGGAAATTTTCTAGAATTTTTAAATGATTTTTAGATGAGTTTTAAATACAAAAATATCATTTTGCAAATATTAGAATTGTTTTAATATGGTTTTGCAATTATTAGAATTATTTTTATATTGATTTGTAATAAATGAATTGTTTATGCAAATTATATTTGCATTCAGTTAGGGTTGGGACCTTAATGTAATTTCCTAAAGTCTAGGGATTTTCCTGTAATTTTCCTACCCACCCCCGACGACCAGCCCCGACTGCCCCGACCGACCCACGCCGCTGCCCCCGCATTTCCCGGCTGCCCCCACCGCCATCAACCCCCTATAAAACTCCCCCTCTCACCCCTGACCTAAACACTAACCCTAAATCAGCCCCACGACCAACCACGACCCCCTTCTTCCCCGACGAACACCCAAACCCTAACCCTACTCCGGCGACCCCCAGCGCAGCCCTACCGCCGAGCACCACCGCTCGCGACCACCACCATTCAGTTCGCCGTGCTGAGCCGCGTCCAGCGCCACCCGAGCGCCGCCTCGTCGACGCCTCCTCCGCCGTCCCTTCGACAGCCCCCCCCGATCGACTGGACACGTGAGTAGCAGTGTCCCTACGAGTCGTGCGTGTCTCGTGTTGTGTCCATGTTGTTCGCCGTGTCTTGGCGAACATGGACATGGGACTGGACACGTGAGACTCGTGTCATACGTGTCAAATCACCCTGGACACGTTGATACCTGTGTCCTGAACTGTCTGGACACAGGACGTTTTTTTTATTATTTATTAATCTAACCTAAAACGAAATATAACTAAACCAAACCCTATTCCTAACAAAGTGGGCCGCTGGCCCACTGGACAGCGCGCTGTGACTAAGACCCCCCCCCCCCCCCCCCCCCCCCCCCGCTGGACAGGGTTCGAGCCCCTCCCCCTTTCCTTCTGTTTTCTTTTCTCTTTTCTTTTTCTTTTCTTTTTCTTTTTAATATATATATATTTATATATATATGTATATGTATATATATATTAGTATATATAAATATATGTATATACTGTATTTTACAGTATTATATACATATGTATATATATTTTATAATTAGTAAATTTTGTGTATATATATGTATATATCTTGATGTATATATATATTAATATATATATATATATATATACACCTTATTATTAAAATATTTTTCCTATATATATGTATATATATTTATACATATATATATTTGTACTCTATAAATTAAGTATTTTCCTTACAAATATATATGTACTTTTAACACATGTAATTATATTTTTCACTATGCATAACTTTGCCCTATTAAAATATTAATAATTATTTTGTACTTTTACCAAATTGTATTTTATTGTATTTAAATTACTGCAACCATTTGGTGTCCAAGCCTAGCATGGGTATTTGGGCTCAAATGTGTTTTCACACATTCAAGACCTGTACAAGTCATATTGGACTTGATTCATGGCCTTGGGTCCTGTATTTGAACTTTGGTTCAAATTATATACATGGACAAAATACGCAGATAATTAATTATTGTGTGCATTGCTGTTTTTGATTTTCAAAAAAATACTTAAAGTATTGCTAAAATTATGGAAAAATAGTTTTTAGATACTTTGTTAAGTTGGCTAATTTAGTATAATTTTTGTAGTATTTAATTTACTGTTTTGCCACTAGTTTGGCATATGAAACCAAAATTCACTTTCTGTATACTTAGGAAAACTGATTTTTATAAAATACTTGTACTGGTTAATAAATTCCAGAAAAATTATAATAAATTTCTATGATTAACAAGGATCACTTTGATACTTTACTTTAAGAAAAACTAGACTTTTTGCCTATCTTTAATATTGTTAAAACACAATAGTCTTTTGATTTATTTATTGATTAATTACGACTTGTAGCTTTTTATGTTATTTGCAGTTTTAGTCGTGTTGAACCCCATCCCTCACTAGTGTAAAGACCCTAGAAAGTTAGATAACATAGTGTGTCACCCCACATTGGTCTCCTGTGCCAAATCATCGTTTTGGCTAGGTGCCCAACCACAAGTCGTGTCGCACCAATTAGTATCCTAGTATTTTAGCTTAGTGTAAAAGCTAAGTTATTGCATTTATTTCTACAGTGACGAGTTACCAGACATCCATAGCACTTTTATCGCAGCTTGTTTTGCTAGAGGCAAGTACATCTACATACTCATTTACTGTCTTTTAATGCTAGAACATGTATTAACCCTGTTAAAAGACTGATCCTTGAGGTAGCAAGTTATGTCTTCACATGTTGTATCACTTTCAGTACCGGCCATGTTTAGTACAGCTCTTATACCTTCACATGCTTCTTACGGGTTCTCAGTACAAGTTTCACTATGCTTTAGACTGCTCTGAGTATTCACATGTTTTATACTGCTCCCAGTACCTGTCATGCTTATACTGCTCTCGTATCTCCCACATGTTAAATAACGGGTTAAGGGGAAACTGTTAGTAGTGTACGTGATCATGACCCCCTTCTCCGTATGTATTTATCGAGCACCGTTACATTCTATATGTATCTGTGTCGTATGTCTGATCTCGCGTTTGTGTATGGATATACACCGATGCCGTAAAGTGTACGTATGTACACTTCAGAAATTGCCATGTACCACAGTACATATTGATTACCTATTGACTGATCACTCACCTACTACAGTTTTAAATTTTAAAACGAATATGTATTGCCATGATGAAATGTATCTAAACTGGGTAAATCAAGATATGTCATGTTCCCTATGTTACTATGATGCTATGATCCCAATTGTACCATGAGGCCATGTTTCCAGTATTTCCAATTTTATAGACTTATCACACCATGTCTCTTATTGTACATCTCTTTCATTATATGTTCAGTACTTTAGTTGTAGAGGTTGTACTTGCTCCCGTCCTGACAGGATAACGTTTTAGGTATACTTACTGAGGAGGAGTTGCTCTGTGATTCGTATTATGGAGTCACTGCCGAGGACCCGGTTTTGCCATACGAGGATGTTCCTGCGGGGAGACTCGTCTAGTTTGCTTAGCTGCTTGGGATACTTAGTGTAGTCATGTATTAGACTATATCATTTTGTAACTGGACATGTATCCAGTTTTACATTTCAGTTTGCTTGTACTTGGACATCTTACTTTATACGACGACTTTTGTGTTTGGAGCATTTATGATTCTTCTTCACTTATAGAACTGTTAGCACATTTAGTCTTGTCTTGTTATCTCTAGAACAGCTTACTGCGCTTTATCTTAAGCGTAGGCTGGACATGGCTCGGCCCGGCCCAACAATTTGGATAACGGGTCGTGACAGTCTACTTGCTCAAGACTAAAGACGAATCTTTAAAAAAGTTCAGAGAGTTCAGGGACGAAGCTGAACGGCAGACTGGGCAACAACTCAAGAGGTTGAGAAGTAATCGAAGAGGGAAGTACAGGTCTCATGACTTCGCATCGTTCTGCAAAGAACATGGAATCATATGCGAGACTACTGCTCCATATTCTCCTCAATCCAACGGAGTATCAGAGAGAAAGAACCGAACATTAACAGAAATGATGAATTCAATGCTACTTACTGCAGGTCTTCCAAAATGCTACTGGGGAGAAGCTGCATTAACGGCCACTTGCATTCTGAATAGAGTGTCATATGCAACTTCGGACGTAACTCCTCATGAACTCTGGTTCAAAGTCAGACCAAACTTGAATGTCATTCGAGTGTGAGGGTGTCTGGCGTATGTGAAGCTCCCAGATCTGAAGATTCAGAAGCTGGGGACAAGGACTATGAAGGCAATCTTCTTGGGGTATGTCGAGAAGAGTGATGCTCGAAGATTTCTTGATATTGAGTCAAATCGTATCATCGAATCTCGCAATGCTGAATACTTTGAAGGCAAGTTTACAAAAGATAAAAACATTGTTCTTTCGTACATTCCGAAAAATGATGTAGGTGCAAATAAGACTAAAATCTCATATGGGCCAGTAGTCCAAGAAGAAGCTGTTGTTGATGAAACAACTCTTGTACCAGAACTCGTAGAGCCGTCAGCAAAGCGAGCGAGAAGACCTAAAGACTTCGGAGATGACTTTGTCATCTATCATGCGGAAGCAGATCCGCTTACCTATGATGAGGCGATGAAGACCAGAGATGCTATCTTCTGTAAGGAGGCAGTGAATGACGAGTTTGACTCTATCACCTCCAATAACACATGGGTGTTGGTAGATCTACCTGAAGGAGAAAAGTCCATCGGATGTAAATGGATCTTCAAGAAGAAGATGAAGGCAGATGGAACTATTGACAAGTTCAAGGCCAGGCTGGTAGCCAAGGGATTTTCTTCGAAACAGGGGATAGACTACGTTGATACGTACGCTCCAGTAGCTCGGATGACCACCGTCAGAATGTTAATCGCTCTAGCAGCTATACATAAGTTGGTGATACATCATATGGATGTAAAGACAGCATTCCTGAATGGAGAGCTGACCGAAGAGATTTACATGCAACAACCAGATGGATTTGTCGTCAAAGGTCTTGAAGACAAAGTCTGAAGCAAGCTCCCAAGATGTGGCATGAGAAGTTTGAGAAAGTTATTAGGGCAAACGGCTACAGAGTCAGCGAGACGGACAAATGTGTTTATACAAAGTTCGCTGATGGAAGAGGAGTCATCATTTGTCTGTACGTGGACGACATGCTAATCCTAGGGACGGGTATAGGCTGTGTCACGGAGACAAAGAAGTTCCTCTCAACCAAGTTCAGTATGAAGGACTTGGGGGATGCAGATGTCATCTTGGGCATAAAGATCATCCGGACAGACACTGGAGTAGCGCTGTCACAATATCACTATATTGAGAAGATGCTCACACTCTATGGGTATAAGGATCTTTCAGGGATCGATACGCCATACAGGGGTGATCAGAAGCTGAAGCCAAACTTGAGGAAAAGCGTCAGACAGCTGGAGTATTCTAGCATTTTTGAAACTTTGATGTACGCAACCACTGCCACAAGACCTGACATAGCTTTCACCATGGGAATGTTGAGTCAGTTCACAAGCAACCCAGGGACTGAGCACTGGAAAGCTGTGAAACGGGTGATGAGATATCTCAAGAAGACTCAGACATATGTACTGCACTACAACGGGTATCCGACAGTAGTAGAAGGCTTCAGTGATGCTAGCTGGTGTTCTGAGGTGGAAAGCGAGAGATCCACAGAAGGATATGTATTTTTCTTGGGTGGAGCTGCTATATCGTGGAAGTCGAAGAAGCAGACTATACTCTCTCGTTCCTCCATGGAATCTGAATTCTATGCACTTGAAACTGCAGCAGATGAAGCAGAATGGCTTCGAGAGCTCATGTATGATCTTCCAGTGGTTGGGGCTCAGATACCGGCAATACCGATATACTGTGACAACCAGGCGACTGCGGCGGTGGCATCAAATGACCTCTTCAACGGGAAGAAGAGGACTGTGCGGTTGAAGCACAGGACAGTACACGATATTATCAAACGAGGTGTAATTGCAGTTATTGATGTTCGGAGTCAGAAGAACCTGGCAGATCCGTTCACAAAGGGCCTCAAGCTCCAGTTGGTCGATGACACAGCTTGTAAAATGGGCTTGAAGGCATTCTGATAGTGTGTCTTTATAATCCTACCATAAAGTTTTATGCTATTAGTTCAAAGAGAAATCTACTAGGCATCTAACTTTTGGTTCAAAGGAGGATCACTGACTGGAAAACTATCAGGTAACAGTAGATACTTGTTCTCTGGAACATAGAAGGGATACGGACCCATAACCACTGTTGTCTACTATGTATTTTTTGCAAAAAAATAGATCCTGTGGAAGGTTGGCTTAAACGCCTTAATGAGTTCTCAGGCAGAGTGAATGTCTGGTGTGCTTTACAGGAAGCACGGTAGAGCAGCACTACAAGAAGTGAAACTCCATGCTACAGTGGGGTGACTCCACCATGAGGTTCCCAGGTCTTGGGTAATGCCTCGGCTTTGCAAGCCAAGTCATAGCGGCGTAGCACCGCAAATAGGCAGGTAGCCTAATATTGTATGACGTAATTAAAGAGTTGTAGACAGCACTACAAAGGGGAGGATAGCCCCATGTTACAGTGGCATGACACCACAATGAGGTACCCAGGTAGGGGTAAAGCCTCGGCCTTGCGAGCCATGTCGTTGCGGCGTAACACCGCAAGGAAGCCTTAGGCTTCATGCTGAGTAGATTGGCACTATAAAGAGGCTGACACCTCATGCTACAGTAGTATGACACTACGATGAGGTTCCCAGGTAGGGGTAATGCCTGGGCTTCAGGCCATGTCATAGCGGCGTAGCACCGCAAGGAAGCACAAGGCTTCATGCCATGTCTCTTTAATAAAGAACTCACCTATAGTGTATGAAAAGAGATATTAGGCCGTCTCTTGAGGGTAAACTTGTAGACGTCCAAAATTATACACTGAAATCAGGCTGGCATAGGGCCTTTAATGTGCAGCCATAAGCACACGTAACTACACTTTGTGAGTGGAAAGAATTACAATTGTGGTACAGAATTCAAGGCGTAGTCCATTCTTGTATCACATTGTTATTTAACCCATGTGGAAAGATTCAAGTCGTCAGCGACATCAATCCTAATGCAAAATGGATATTTACTGTGGGAAACGCTCAACCCTGGACACATATATATGTTGTGATATGTGGAGAATTGTTGGTGCTTTCTTTACATGAAGAGAGCTTGCTCTCAACATGCCTTGTAAAAGTTTAGTCCCACATCGGAAATGCACCATGAGTTATCTCAACATATATATTTGGTTGTGTTGTTGAGAGATGCACATGGAGTGGTGACCCTAAGGAGGGAACCATGTGGGTGATTTTACTAGGAGGTAAGAATAAGGCTTCAAGGATTAATCATTAATGCTTTTGTCATTCTCTTGGATTAATTCCATTTGGAGCTAAGCCCCAAAGGGGCTTAGCGACTCGGACTCGGGCTCATGAGACGTAATGTGGCATTTTGTTGGAGCACTTAGCACGTCAGCAGTCATGCGGCTCATATGCGGCCACATGCGGCTCATGCGGCCTCATGCGGTCCATGCGGCTCATGCGGCCAGGCTGCTGCTGCCACATGGAGGGCTCCGCTGACTGTGCAGGCTACAAGTCAGTTATGGAAAGACAGATTCAATACGATTAATTCAGATCCACTTTTTGTGGGATTTGAATTAATTTCGTTGTTATCTTTGTGGGATTTGAATTAATTTCGTTGCTATCTTTGTGGAATTTGATTCAATCTTTCCATAACTGAAGAGGCGGCTAGGGTTTCCACTCTCTCTCTATATATACTCTCTTCTGGCCTCCTTTGTGGAGTACTACGAATTTTATAAGTCAGAAAAGAGAGAGATAGAGAGAGAGAGGGAGGGAGCTGTTGCCGCCATTGCAAGTCCATCCGAGGAGTCAGAACAGAGGTGACTTCGAGCGTTCCACAAGTTCTTCAACTTGCTGGTTCCTGCAAGCAATTCGTGTGGGACGAATATTGCTTTGAGCAACGGTGTTTTGACACTCAGCAGCTTTTCTTCATCTCATCTTTCTTTAGATTATTGTAACTCGTTCTGTCCCAATTGCAACACGTTTGCAAGGAAGAACGAGAAATCTTCTCTTCTCTATTTCCCTCCTTCATATTGTAATCTGGCTATTTGGCTTTTTGTATCATCGTAGATCTTGAGTTTGATCACTGCAAAGTTTTTGTGTGACTCTCAGATCTCGATTGCATCAGTTTTTCATCTTTGGTCAAGTCCCGGTAATAACACTCTGTAACCTATTATATCTCTATCAATGAAGTACCTTCTTCATATATATATATATATATATATATATATATATATATATATATAATAGAAAAACTTGATGGTGAAACTTTTGAATTCCGAAAATACGCTTACATGTCTATGCTAATTAAAAATGGTTCATTAATTTAAATAAGGACAACTTAGTAATTACGTAGACTACCCTTTGATTTTTTCAAAGAGTCTTCCTAAGTTAATTAAAAGAATGTTAAACATACGTGCAAGACACGTGCACTTATGCGTGTATATATATATATATATATATATATATATATATATATATATATATAAGTTTCAAATTTTAGAAAACGCAGTCACGATCCCTCGGACCAGCTGATAAATCAGACCTGTAGGCCTTCGTTTATTTCTTATGCATTATGTTGAGATGTTCGTAATCCGATTAGTGCAGAGTGTGAAGAGGGAATACGATCGATAGACAAATAGAGAACATGTACACCGAACTAATAATTGAAGAAGCAACACGCAGAACCAAGAAGTAGAAGGGGTACAAGCAACTTGTTGGATTCGTATTCAAAATCCGAAGAAAAGAGAGCTTACTCGTGATGTTTATATGGATTGTGATGTGTAAGACTACGAGCAGTATCGAGTGGTTCGAATATTTCTGACCCCGTCGGCACACTGGAAGCTGATTGCAACATCTCCCATGAACACTAGCTGGCTACATAATTACATATCCAATTGCTGATATAAAAAGTCTCCTCCTCCGCCTCTACTTTCCAAACCTATGCAGGTCTACTTCCCAAACCTACGCAATTGGACTTGCAAGTAGGGGTGAGCATATAATGGTTGGAAATCAAAAATCAAACCGAATCGAACCGAAATATGACAATCAGTTCGATTTTTGCTAATCCTATCTAAGTGTACTCGCTCCTTCCATTCTATGTTGGTTGTCGCTACTTTTTTAAGTGCTCTCTTTCTACTCTCAATCTATATATACTAATATTTTTCGCCCTCCGTATAATTTGTAAATACAACAATGTCAGATTTTTTTTTTTTAGATTTGTTATTTAAATCGGCTCATTTGCTAAAATATGAAGACCAAATCATTTGGCTCATGAAACCGAACCGACCGAACGGTTTTTATGAAAACAGCTCGGTTGAGAAATACGATTTACAGTTATTTCAGTTTTTATATATTTGGTTTGGTTTGAACAGAACCGAATCGAAGCGTTGCTCACCTCTACTTGCAAGTGGACTGTCCCTTTCTATTGGTCAAATTCCATTTTTAAATCCCACCTATAATAAAAGAAATAATCATTTATAAGTGGCATTAACTATGTTTCTCTTCTAATTTTTTTTTTTCTTTAGAAAAGTAAATCTCACATTTTAAAAACAAACATATCTCTATATTAAAAAATAAAGCTTATTTATCTATTTATTTTTTAAATAGAGAGATTTATTTATTTTATAAAAATAGAGATAGATAAATTAATATTTTCTTCTTTTAGAAGAGAGATTTTTTTATAAAAAAATAATATATATTTAAAAAATATATACATTATAAAATTATATTAAAAAATTTTAATTTTAATTTAATTTTAATTTTAATTTTAATTTTAATTTTAATTTTAATTTTAATTTTAATTTTAATTTTAATTTTAATTTTAATTTTAATTTTATTTAAATTTTATTTTAAATTTTAATTTTAGTTTTAGTTTTAATTTTATTTTTAATTTTAATATTAAATTTTCTTTTAATATTAATATTATTTTAATGTTAATATTAGTTTTTAATGTTTAATTTTAAAAATAATATTTAATGTTAATATTAACATTAATTTTAAAGTCAATTTTAATTTTCATATTAATTTTAATTTTAATGTTAAGTAGTAATTTTTAATGTTAAAAATAAAATTAATATTAACAATAAAATTAACACTAGAATGAACATTAAAATTAAACTTAATGTTAAAATTAAAATTAATATCAACATTATCATTAACACTGAAAATTAACATTAAGATTAAGATTAACATTAAATTAATATTTTTAATATAATTTTGAAAGGTGAATTTATTTTTAAAGATAGTTTTTTTAATTCTCTCTTTCTTAAAAAAATTTAAAAGTAACTTATCTGTCTCTATTTTCTATAAATAAATAAATAAATATCTCCCAATTTGAAAAATAAATAGATAATAAGCCTTATTTTTTAAGAGAGATGTTTTTTTTTTTTAAAAATGAGAGATTTGATTTTTAAGGAGAAAGAAATTTATAAAAGAAACATATATATATTTTCTCCTCCCGTAAGTTTGTCCCATAAGTAACTTCCGTAGGGGAAGGTCTATACATATATATATAGCCATCATCTTACACGGGAGATGATTAAACCAAAACCAAATTCCTCTTACAGAAACAAAACAAAAAAAAATATCTTCCATAAACGAAACTCATACTAAGAGATAGATTTGATTAAAAACATTTATATTCATCGAAAAAGATTTGTTTACAAAAGAGCTAAATTTAATTAAAACCAAAGCCAATGAGAAAAATTCAAATATCTAGATCTGGAAATTGCTGAGAAACCCAATTTTGGGGTTGGTTTGTATGAAAAACCCACCCGCATGATGGCTTTCATGAAATGCCCAGAATTATATAATTTCACGTTAAATATTCCAAGATTCCCTTTAGATGATTTGTATTTACAAAATTGACATTTTCATAGTACCAAAAATACCCCTTCGCACAAATTTGGTCATATATATGATTTTGAATTAAAAACTTAGATTTGGATTACGATTTTCGTCTTCTTCTTTTTTACGAGAGATCTGAATTCCATTGCTCTCATCTTCAGCATAGATCGCAAAGATCGTTCGTAGTTTGCTGTGATTTTCTTCAGTCGAACTTTGATCATCGCTCATCATCATCATCATCATCATTTTCGTGGAAAAATTTGAAGTTTTTCGACGATTAGTTAATTGTGGAGAGAAGATCTTCTTTTTATCTTTTTATAGATCTTAAAACAAGACGAGAGTTCAGATATGTAGAAATTCATTCATCATCTTCGCATATCTCGAAATTTTTGCTGAATTTGAATTTGTTATGAAGATTTATAACTGAGAAACAATTAGAGATATCTTTAATCTCGTTCTTTTGTGTGAATATGAAGGCGAATGATATTCATCGTGCTAATATGACTGGAATAGTCATCCTCTGTTCACTTGTCACAGAGAATGACCATTCTCCATGTAATTTAACATGGAGAATGATCATTCTCCGTGTAATTTAACACGGAGGATGTCATTCTCATGCGTTTTAACACTAGGAATGACCATTCTCCGTGTAATTTAAAACGGAGAATGACATTCTCCGTGTTAAATTACACGGAGAATGGTCATTCTTATGCATTTTAACACGAAAAATATCATTATCCGTGTAATTTAACAAGAAGAATGACATTCTCCGTATTTTTATACACGAAGAATGGCATACTCCATATAATTTAACACGGAGAATGATATTCTCCGTGTTAAACTACACGGAGAATAGTCATTCTCATGCGTTTTAACACATAGAATTTCATTATCCATGTAATTTAACAAGGAGAATGACATTCTCCGTATTTTTATGCACGGAGAATGGCATCCTCCGTGTAATTTAAATCATTCTCCGTGTTAAATTACACGGAGAATGGCATTCTACGTGTAATTTAAGACGGAGAATGGTCATTCTCATGCGTTAAAACGCATGAGAATGGCCATTCTCCGTGTAATTTAACACAGAGAATGGCATTCTCCGTGTAATTTAAGACGGAGAATGGTCATTCTCATACGTTTTAACGCATAAGAATGTCATTCTCCGTGTAATTTAACACGATTCTCCGTAAAAGAGTGATGGAGAATGACCATTCTCCGTCATTATTAGACGGAGAATGACCATTCTCCGTAATTTTATTATAGAAGACACCACAGATGTTACAAAAGATACAAACACAGAAAAATAAAATTCAAACAGAAGGTATAGAAAGAAGTTCTTTTATTATTATGTCTATAAAGGATCTATTAGAAAGACTCATACTGTTCTTTTACAAAGAATTTATTATAAAGACTCATATTATTCTTCTACAAATGATCTATTACAGATTCATAAATGCCTAAAGAAGTCTAGAATGGGGTTAATCTTCACAGAAGCGCAACCCTTATTCTTCTTGGTGCACATACTAGAAGATTGATCTCCATCGAAGCGTATTCCTCCACAGGGTAGAGCACAACCTGTGGTTCTTCAAGTATAATGGGCTGCTAGACCGTTACTGAGAAGGGCATAGCATGACCCCTAACTTTTCAACAAAGCACGAGGACTGCCAAGATGTTGTTCAGGTTCTAACAAGGTGTTCCAATGCATCTCGAGATTCACTACTACGTGTTCTTCTACATGGACATAACTACTTTGAACGAAAAGATCCACAACCAACTGATGCCAGGCCAGGGTCCTCTTAAAGCTAAGTCAGGGTCGTGCATAATGGGAATGTTATGAAGATAATGGAGTTTGCTTCTCAAGAAACCCCTTTTTATAGGCCATATTGGCCAATAAATGCAGATGAACCTAATAGTCAGCATAATGAATCTCATTTAATAGGTTCGTTACAAGTGGATGTCATGCCACAAACTCCTCAACTTCTCCCAAGAAAGAAGGTGACAATTAAGACTTTCAAAGACAGTCATTAAAGAAAATTCAAAGACAGTCATTTAGCATTGTTTTGAAAGTAGAACGAAAAACTCTTGATTTCTTATTCCTGATAGATTTTTTTCTACAAAAAAACAAAACAAAAATTTAGGTTTTTGTCAACTGTTCTTCGTCGATATAACACGGAGAATAGCCATTCTCCATCATTTTGACACGAAGAATGACCATTCTTATGCGTTTTAATACTGGGAATGTCATTCTTCGTGTAATTTAACACGGAGAATGTCATTCTCCATTTTAAATTACATGGAGAATGGTCATTCTCATGCGTTTTAATACTGTGAATGTCATTCTCCGTGTAATTTAACACGGAGAATGTCATTCTTCGTTTTAAATTAGACGGAGAATGAACATTCCCATGCGTTTTAATACTGAGAATGTTATTCTCCGTGTAATTTAACACGGAGAATGATATTCTCCGTTTTAAATTAGACGGAGAATGAACATTCTCATGCGTTTTAATACTGAGAATGTCATTCTCCGTGTAATTTAACACGGAGAATGATATTCTCCATGCTATTCTCCGTTTTAAATTACACAGAGAATGAACATTCTCATGCGTTAACACTGAGAAAGCCATTCTCCGTGTAATTTAACACGGAGAATGATACTTTCCATGTTTTTATATACGGAGAATGCTATTTTCCGTGTTTTTATACACGGAGAATGCCATTAAACGTGTAATTTAAAACGAAGAATGGTCATTCTCATGTGTTTTAACACTGAGAATGACCATTCTCCGTATAATTTAAAACGGAGAATGATATTCTCCGTGTTAAATTACACGGAGAATAGTCATTCTTATGCGTTTTAACACGGAGAATATCATTATCCATGTAATTTAACAAGGAGAATGACATTCTCCGTATTTTTATACACGGAGAATGGCATCCTCCGTGTAATTTAACACGGAGAATGATATTCTCTATGTTAAACTACACGGAGAATAGTCATTCTCATGTGTTTAACACATATAATTCCATTATCCATGTAATTTAACAAGGAAAATGACATTCTCCGTATTTTTATACACGGAGAATGGCATCCTTTGTGTAATTTAAATCATTCTTCATGTTAAATTACACGAAAAATGGCATTCTCCGTGTAATTTAAGACGGAGAATGGTCATTCTCATGCGTTTTAACACGGATGATGTCATTCTCTGTGTAATTAAAACGGAGAATATCATTCTCCGTGTTAAAATTACAGAGAATGATATCCTTCTTGTAATTTAACACGGAGAATGAACATTCTCATACGTTTTAACCTCCGACATGGTGTCAAGATTGCAAATGGAGAGGAAGGTTTGAAAATTATGGAGGAAAAACCTAGATTCGTAACTGAGCGGCGTATGGAAGAAGAGGAATAATCGAAACGTTTATTTGAAGAGTAGGGTTCGGGAGTGTCACTACTAAAATATAAGGTCTTAGCGACGGCCATATCCGTCCGAAATCCATCGGTAAATCATCTTACCGACGGAATTCCGACGGATACGGGCCAAAAAAATTCGTCGGGAATATCCCCGTCGCTAAAACTAGCTCGTCGCTAGTCCGCCGCTGGGCGACTAATTAGCGACGGATTTTCGTTGGCAAAATACAAGGTTTTGCGACGGCTAACCGACGTCTTCCCGGCAACTATGACAGTTTAAATTTTTAAAATATTCATAAAATTAGCGACAAAAATATTGTCGCTAAATCGTTGCTAACCATGTATCCGAGGGTTTCTGATACGCAATATCCGTCGCTCAAGCGTCGCCATCTTCGACGGATTAGCGACGGAAGAGCGACGGATAATTCGTCGCCACCCTTCTGGAAATCTTCCATATATTCCAGAATATGAGCGACAGAATTTTCGTCGCCCTTCCGTCGCGTAATTTTTCGAGAAATAGGCCGATGGATAATCCGTCAGGGAACCGTCGCTAGCTGCAAATATCAGTCGGTAATCCGTCGGTAATCCGTCGCTACCTGCAAAAGTCCGTCGGCAAGCCATCGGTAATCCGTCACTAACTGAAATATTTTTGAAAAAAAATAGCAGGAAAGAGACTATTCCCTGTAATATAACATATTCAGCATCCACCATACACAAATATAACATATCCGACATCCAATATATCCAACAAATATCTATATTGCCAACACAATATCTCCAAACATCCAATATATCATAACATACACAGAAAATATCCAACACAATATCCAACACACCATCCCAACATACATAGCAAAATATCCAAACATAAACAACCCAATACAAATACGAAGGCTCAATCTGGTTGCGTTGAGACATGTACCATTCTATCAGCCACTTTTTAAAATATCCAAACATAAACAATCCAACGCAATGTCTCAGAAAAGACCGCAAGTCAGATGATGAATCCTCACAGCCAGGGATCATAGTTGCGTTGAGGCATGTACCATTCTATCAGCCACTTTGTATACGAAGGCTCAATCTGGTTAAGGTCTTATGTAGGGACAGGAGGGTCGGTCCCGATACTACTACTCTCTGACGGTGGCTCCTCCTTAACTTCAACCTTGGGAGCAATCTCTTTCCTGATGGTCATCGGTTCTTCCTTGACCTCGAGCTTTGGTAACATCTCCTCTTTAACAGTCACCGGCTCTTATTTGACAATGGGGACTTCCTTCGTATCGACCTCCAAGGGTTCCTTGCCTCAGCCCCTTCCTCGGCTAGCAGCACCACATCGGGAAATCTTGGGAGCCATCTCTCTGACAACAGAAATTTTCATATAGGGTAAAATAATTTACTCAAATTATAAAATAAATAAGAAGTTTATCGAAATTTTCAGCCACATATGATATCCACCTCGGGGAGTCTTGGGAGCCTTCTCCTCTCCTCCACCATGGCTCTGGACCCATCTGCTCCTCCCTACTTCCCTTCTTCTTATTTGACTCTCTCAGCCACATATGATATCCAGCTCAAGTGTAGAGTCGGGAGAGAAAAAGTGGGCAGGAAGAGGAGGGGGAACCAGAACAGCCGGCGGCATGACCTGGAAGAAGTACAGAGGTTTTGCTCCAGGTCATGCCACCGGCTGTACTGGTTCCCCTTCTCTTCCTGCCTACTTCTTCTTCCCCGACTCTATACTTGAGCTGGATATTGTATGTGGCTGAGAGAGTCAAATAATAAGAAGAAAAGTAGGGAGGAGCATATGGGTCCAGAGCATGGATGGAAGAGAACTAGAAAGCACTGAACCTTCCTGTTGTGAGAACTGTGAAGAGTGAGAAAGTAGAGGGGGGTCTCTGATTTTTGCGTTCATCATCATTAGAGGGAGCAGCACTGGAAAAGTTGTGACGTTGGTAGCATGAGAGAGTAAAAATCTGTATCACAACAGAATTACTATGTAATCATGTACTCAACAATAACCGGATGTAACTGGAAATCTTTCATAATTCATTCTAGCATACATTAGTGTGAATCATCTATGTTATGTGCATATGGTGTAGTATATGTTTTTTATCGAATCTAGTATCGGAAGGATATAACGGAGATTGACACACAGTTCTAATTCATATGTGTTTTAAGTGTGAGAATGGATGGCTCAGAACACAACCCAAAATTCATTCTAGCATACATTAGTGTGAATCATCTATGTTCTATACATATGGTGTAGTATACGTTCCTATCGAATCTAGTATCTAGTATCTGAAGAATGTAACAGAATCAAGATGAACTCACATAATGTAATACTAAAACATCATCTACTACTATATAAGATATAGTGATAGGTTGTCGTATCATCATTGCCGAGGAATGAGGGTCGGAGGACAGTCAACTTTATCTACGGCTACATAGTTTCTGCCTCGCCAGTCGAATGGTTGCAGGGACTATGTCCTGATCACCATGTCGTACCATAGATTAATGCAAATGGAGCTGGAGCTGGAGCCAAAATACAGAATCCAATCCCTGGGTTTCCTGTGAGAACGGATGGCTCAGAACACAACCCAAAATTCATAGAGGATACTCTGAGATCCATCTGAGTAGGACGTATACTCTAAGAGATCACCTATATAATAATGATATCAGTAGTGGGATTGAGTGTTGTAGGAGATACTATCAGAGTATACGTCCTACTCAGATGGGTCTCTCACCGTTACTATTTTTTTCTGACAGCATGGTTGATGTGCTCCGTCAACAGATTCTTGCTCCGATCCAAAACTTTGCCCCGGAGCTCAAGTGGACATCCTTCGTGTAGAGCTCGAGCGAGAGGTTCCTGACAGCATGGGGGTCTCCTTTGTCAAAGGATTCTTGCTCGTCCCACAATTGGTTGTGGGACGAGCAAGAATCCTTTGACAAAGGAGACCCCCATGCTGTCAGGAACCTCTCGCTCGAGCTCTACACGAAGGATGTCCACTTGAGCTTCGGGGCAAAGTTTTGGATCGGAGCAAGAATCTGTTGACGGAGCACATCCACCATGCTGTCAGAAAAAAAGTAATGGTGAGAGACCCATCTGAGTAGGACGTATACTCTGATAGTATCTCCTTCAACACTGAATCCCACTACTGATATCATTCTTGTAAAGGTGATCTCTCAGAGTATATGTCCTACTCAGATGGAACTCTCAGAGTATCCTCTTCGGTTGGTTGTCGTATCATCATTGCCGAGGGATGAGGGTCGGAGGACAGTCAACTTTATCTACGGCTACATAGTTTTTGCCTCGCCAGTCGAATGGCTGCAGGAACTATGTCCTGATCACCATGTCGTAGTCCAATACAATCCAGAGATTGACACAGTACTAATTCATATATGTAGTCCAATACAAATAGTCTAATACAAAAATAACCCAATACAAATAGTCCAATACAAATAAGTTCAGTAATAGCTAATGAGAACCACGCAGCTCACGCAAACGCTCAGTGATACGATCACGCAACCACCTCGAATAAGTGGGATCGACGGCGTTAGGAGAGATGTAGTCCCTTGCAAGTGCTGCATGAATAGAACTCCCGGTCTCACTAGCTACCGGTGCTGGATGAATATAACTCCCGGTCTCACTAGCTACCGCTGCCACTTCATCCTTAACAGTAGGAGGAGCCACCTCAGCATTCAGTGTTTCCCTCAAACGACGTGCCGTTCCTCGGGTCATAGGTACCATCTGGTAAGATTGATATTCACAAATAATATAATTGTAACATAAGCAAGCTAACTAAAGGAACCATCATGTCGTTTGAGTATATTTTTGAAAGCAGATAAAAGACAGAAGCAAGCTAACTAAGGTTTAGTGTGTTTGTAGGTGTTAAAGTAAATGTGCATCAATGAACCAGTGAGGGTCTTTGGGTTAGTGTCTAAGTGACACTAAGTTGTGAGAGTGTGTCTTAGAGTACGTGTGTCTTAGTGTGTGTCTAAGTATAAGGTATCAATTAGTAATTAAGGTGAGTGTTCAAAGGATGAGAGTTTAGAGTGGTTAGGGTGAGGCAATTTGCCTATTAGGATTAGGCCATCTCTCCACTATTGTGGCCTATGCAGGCCATAACCTGGCCTCCCTCTTTGAACCTGTCACTCATTTCCTCACAACTCCCTCTTCACATTTCTCACTCACAATCTCTAACACGCTCTCAAACTCACTCTCATAAACTCTCATTTGGCACTCCACTCATACAACTCTCACTTGCATGTGACACCAGTACACCCAATGTGACTCTATACACATGCTGCAGGACATGTCAAGCTGACAAGCCCTTACTGCCAAGCCCTTGTAGAAAATTGGCCTGCTGCCAAAGGATTGTAGGTTTACTCACCCAACCGCAGTCCCATACAGAGCCCATGTAAACTGTTGTGCAGTCATATATAGTCTAAATTATGTACATGCACACTAATACAGACACTGCCTTGCTGTATCATGGTTACCACGTTGCAGTTCAATGAAACCTGATATAACACCTGAACACATGGTTACCACGTTGTAGTTCAATGAAACCTAATATAACACCTGAACACACTATTTACTACTAAAGGCTGCTGCCACTGCTGTTATGTTTATCCACACTTCCCTCTTATGCACATAGGAACTGTGGTTCTCACATCTGTTGCAGTATAGTCCAGGAACTACTATATTACAGAGCCATACACTCTATGGATATTAACCTAAAGTTATTGCCATATCCTAATATTGTACACACCCATAACACTGCCTATTGTAGCAACTGGTAGGGACCTAATGTAATATACCCATGCACACACTGCTATAGGTAGTTCAAATCTGCAGGAACGTCACTTAGGCACTGCTGCAAACACCGCTACTACACTTTACATGGTGCAATTGGCAAAATTGCTGCTACATCAAGAAATTTTGCTACTGTAACCCCTATTCCCAAATTTTTCTATATTATTATTATTTTCCAAAATCTCTAATTATTCTAAAAATTAACTAAATATAAAAAAATTAACTGTAATTATTTCGTGTCAGTGTCATTATATGCATGTCCCGTATTAGTGTCATTGTGTGCGTGTCTCGTGTCCAAATCTCATTGTGTGTGTCCCGTGTCAGCATTTACAAGTCTCTGTGCTCGTGTGTCCTGTGTCAGTGTGTGTTTGTGTCATGTGTCCGTTGAGAGAGAGAGAGGGGTTTACCGAGATTAGGGGTTGACTGAGGAGGGGGCCGACTAGAGAGGGTCGAAGAGGATCGGAGGCGTCGAAGAGCAGCTGCACTGTAGGGGATGAGCCGCATCTGGGGTCGCAGGGGAGAAGAAGTTGAGGGGTCACCGGGGCGGGTGGGTCGTCGGGGGGATGGGCGGTCGCCGGGGTCGGTTGTTCGCCGGGCGCTCGGGATAGAGGGTTTACCCTGCCCATCACCGCCGGCCCCCGCGACAGCCAGCCCACCCCCCCCCCCCCCCGCAACAGCCGGCTCACCCCCTCCCCACGTGACAGCCTCCCCACCCCTTCCCCCCTCAACCAACCCGAAACCCTAAACAGAGAGAGAGAGAGAGAGAGAGCATACCTGAGAGAGCGATATCCCGTCGGAGAGAGCTTCGCCGGAAAATGGGGTACCCGCTAGCTCGCCGGAGACAGAGAGAGACAGAGAGAGGGGGAAGAGAGAGTTTTTTGGGAAAAATAAAAAATTCTCCCCCCCCCCCCTCGTCGGTTCAGTTTAAGTTAGGTTACAGTATTTAGCGACGGATTACCGACGGATATATCCGTCGGAAGGTAGCCGATAAGTATCAACTAGATTACCGACTGAACGTCCGTCGCTAGATAGACGCTAATTTAGCGCGCCATTTTTTCCAGATTTTACCGCCACAATGTGCGACTTATTAGCGACGTACAAGAATCCGTCGCTAAAGTTTCGTCCAATTAGCGACGGATGTGCGACTGATTTTGACGCAAAAAAACTAAAAAAAATCCATTGCTTTCTGACGGTAGCCAGTCACAAAGTAGTCGCTAGGCCGTCGCTATTGTCGACGGATACCATCCGTCGCTAATTTTCTGTCGCCAATTTGCTGTATTTTAGTAGTGTGTTTTCAATAAATTAGAAGGACAAAAAGGTCATTCAGAACCCGTTTTATATATTCATCATTAATTCTGGGCACGCGATGAAATGTTATTTTGCAGTGAATTTTACATAAAACTTTTACAATTTTTGGACATTTCATAAATTTTTACAATCTAGATTGTTTATGGAATGGGATAGGTACGAGGCTTCTAAAGAAACATAGGTGGTCTATTTTCTTAAAAAAATCTAAATTTATAGATAATTTATTTTTTAGATTTAGTTTTAAAGATAGATTTATTTTTGAAAAAAATATTATATTTAAAAGATAGATTGTTTTATTACTTTTAAAAAATAGATTATTTTTAATATTAACATCAACATGAACATTAATATTAACAATAACAATAATGTTAAAATTAAAATTCACACAAACATTAATATTAAAATTAATATTAACTTTAACATTAAAAAATAATAACATTAAAATTAACATTAAAATTAATATTAATATTAATATTAATGTTAATATTAATGTTAATGTTAATATTAATATTAGCGTTAATATTAATATTAATATTAACATTAAGATTAAGATTAATATTAACTTAAAATTAATATTTTCTCACGTAGTTTAAAGTAAAATTAAAACCTAAAATCCTCCTAACTGCATGAAGATGTATAAATACTAAAATATTTTATAATTTAATTTATATTTAAACCAACTAAATAATATTCTATAACTAAACACATATCCAAAAGTTTAAAATAATATTTATTACAAATCCTAGCTAAAATATTTTCAAATTATATTTAAAATATTCTAACATAATTTAAAATTTTATGTTTCAATCATATATAATGTAGTTTTCTTTTCTTTTTTTTTAACAAGTAAGTACTATATACAAGGGGGCTTCAGAATGGCTCAAGATTGAGCCGTCTAAGCCGTGTGTATTCCATCAACCATTTCGTTTTAAAAATTAAAAAAATAAGTCTCATAACTGTAGTTATTTTATCACATAGTTTAAAATAAAATTAAATTCTAAAATCCTTATAGCCGCATGAATATGTATAACTAAAATATTTAGTATTTAAATTATATTTAGACTAACTAGATGATATTATATAACTAACACATATCCAAAAGTTCAAAAATATATTTTAAAAAATTATAACTAAAATATATTCGAATTATATTTAAAATATTCTAACGTAATTTAAATTTTTATATTTCAATCATATTGTAGATTTTTTTTTCTTAACGTGCACGAGAAAGTAACTAGTCTTCCACTATATAATGAGGCTTCAAAACGGCTCAAAAGTGAGCCGTCTAAGCCGTCATTATATCACGGTATATTTTATTTTAAAAAAATAAATTATATAAAAATTGTTGAAAAAAGTAAAAATTTGTCAGCATGGGGAATCAAAAACATCAAAACAAGAAAAATACATTACACCTTAACCACATGAGTTAGAAGAGATATTTAACTCTATTTGAATATTCTTAGTATACGTTATTATACTTGCACGTACATTTACAAGTATATATAATACGGTTTGAAAACGGCTCAAAATTGAGTCAAACCAGTTTGTATATCACACACTAATTAACAAAAAAAAAAAAAAATACTTGTGATCAACTACCACAGGTCATGTAAAAATAATTTAAGATCCTTATAGCAATATTTTAAAATAACTTTAAATTCTTACAACTATTTAAACATATATTCAAAATCCTTAAAATATATATAACAAATTCAAATTAAAACATATCCAATATTTAAACTATATTTAAACTAGTATTAGTTAAACATAAAAGTTCCATAAAGAACAAATTTCAATAAAAATATACTCAATATTTAAACTGTATTTAAACATATACCTAAAGTTCTAGTAAACAATTTTTTTTATGCACGTGCACGTTAATATAGAGAGATCGTTGTAACTTTTTTTTTTTTTTTGCTTTTATCTATTTTAGAATATTTTCTGAAATAGCAGTTGTTGGTCATTTTTGGCATAATATTCAATTACTCGAAAGATTTTGAAATTAAAAAAAAAAAAAAGGCAACCAACTGTTGGAGAAATTATTGGATGCTCCCGGCTCACCACAGCTATGGTGAATGGTGAGCCCGGCCAATATTCGTTTGACACTTGGCATATAAAAAGAAGAAAACAAAAAATCCGTAGCAAAAACATTCATTCTTTATAATGGTTTTGCTTGTTTTTATAACTAATATTTTTTTTGTTTTTATGCCAAGTGATTTTTTGTATTTTTTTATATTTTCTTAATATTGTTTTTTAAAAAAGTTATGCCAAGTGTCAAAAGAATATTGGACGGGCTCACCATTCACCATAGCCTGGTGGTGAGCCCGGAACACCCAATAAATTTTCCAACTGTTGCTATTTCTGTGACTGTATATAAATATACACAGTATATGGGTGTGATTCGTGTGAATTATTCATATCTAGAGATGGGTGAGCCTGCGCTCGAGAGATCGATCGACACTTTCCGGAGCTCAGGATCGTCGGGGCTGGTATGGGACGACATGGTCGTGGAGATGCTGAAGAGGGAAGAAGGAATTAGAAAGGCCGACGACAACGAGAAGATCAAGAGAGGGCTGACGACGAGGCCATCCTACCACGGCGGTGGCGGCGGCGGCGGCAATATGGTTTACAGCCAGCCCCCATCGCCGCCTATCGCCATGCCACGAGCCCCGTCCAAAGGCTTTGGCCGGAGAGTTCTCGACATTTTCAACAAGTCTAAAAGAGTAACAAACTCTTAAGGCTTGTGCTTCTTTTTCTTGACAATTGATAAAGGCACTGTACTTTTTGATCAGGGCTAGCCCCCCTGATCAAAAACTTTACTTTTTTTATAACAAGGACTGTCCAATTTTTGGACAGTCCTGCAAACTGAATGTACTGCCAGAAAATTTGGCAGTCCTAAGTCTCAGCATGTGAAACAAAAGGACTGTCCATTTTTCTGGCAGTCCTTACTGTATGTAGGACTGTCAGAAATTTGGACAGTCCTTGTTATAAAAGACACTTCATTTTTTGATCAGGACTAGCCCTAATGAGCTAGCCCTGATCAAAAGTTACAGTGTCCTTATCAATTGCCTTTTTCTTCTATACCTACGCTGCCTAGTTCTTAACCAGAACTCAATCTCCAATTTCTTCTTTTTTTTTCTTTTTTTTGGGTGCTTAACTGTCTTTATGTTTCAAATTTCTTGTGAAACTTTTGGTTCGATTAGTTAAATGTGCTGCAAAGTTAAGAATCCCTACGAAGATATATATGTATTTTTTGGTCATACATATGAATAATGTTGTTACTAATTAGTTCGGAGTAATTAAACTAACCTCCAATCAATACTTGGAACATTTATATTTACGTATTTATATATCGATGCCATGCCATAGGTTTAGGGTCTGCTTGGAATGAGATTTAAGAGGGCTTAGTGAGAAAAAGTTAAGTGAGAGAAAAATAAAATTATGTTTGGTTTGAGGGTAGGGTTGAGGAGGGAGAGTTATAGAGGGTTAAGTGGAGGTTTATTTCACCATATTTTGTCCATTTTTTTAACCTCCAATTCGGAGGGTTAACTAGGAAGGTTGAGGAATTTTGTTTAAAAAGTCATAAATATTCCTTATCGGAGGGTTAACTAGGAAGGCTGAGAAATTTTGTTTAAAAAGTCATAAATATTCCTTATTTGTTCTATAAAATATTATAATTTTTTCTCTTTTTTGTTTTTGTTTTGAACATGTTCCGTACATTTTTAATTTGTGAAGATATTTTGACAAGTTCTAATCAAAATTTTAATTAAATTTAATTTTATGACATATATAATAAGGCTATTTTGGTAACTATCATATTTTTATTAATTCTCCATTCACTCCAAACCTCCAATGCAAGCAAGAGTTATTAAACACCCCTCACTTAACTCTTCCTCCAATTTTTTATGTATTGACTCTACTCCCCCTCATTTAATACCACTTAACTCTACTCTCTCTCTTTTTTCCCTCAATCCAAACAGACCCTTAGGGGGCGTTTGGTATGCGGAATACTATATAGCCGAAAATTCTATATTTCCGGGAATCAAATTCCAAGAAATTAAATTTCCTGAAAAATTATATTCCCATGTTTGGTGACAATATAAATATTCTAGGAAAAAAAAATAAAAAAAAATGAACAAATATTAAAAAAAAAACCCGGTAAAAACGACAAAAAATCGGTAAAAACGACAAAAACGATGAAAAAAATTGGTTAAAACGACAAAAATGACCAAAAAGCGATAAAAAATGTATAAACGACAAAAAATAACCAACAAAAGGTAAAAACGACAAAAATAACCAAAACACGACAAAAACGACATAAAATCGGTAAAAACGACAAAATAATCAAAATGCGGCAAAAAAGACAAAAAGCAACAAAAGAATCGGTTAAAACGATAAAAAAATTGGTTTAAAACGACAAAAAAATCGGTTAAAAACAATAAAAAAAATCGGTTAAAACGACAAAAATAACCCAAAAAAGACAAAAAACAAAAAATAATCGATAAAAAGACAAAAAAATCGGTTAAAAAGACAAAAAAAAACCAAAAAGCGACAAAAACGACAAAAAATCGGTAAAAGCGACAAATAAACGACAAAAATGACAAAAAGACATAAAATCAGTAAAAATGACCAAAAATGACTAAAAATCGGTAAAAACAACACACACAAAAAGCTACAAAAACGACAAAAATTGCTTAAAACGACAAAAATTGACAAAAAAAGCGACAAAAAGGACAAAAATTGGGTAAAAACGACAAAAAATAATCAAAAAGTGACAAAAAAGACAAAATGGGTAAAAACGACAAAAAATCGCTTAAAACGACACAAAATTGGTAAAAACGACAAAAAATTACAAAAAAAGATAAAACGACAAAAAAAGAAAAAAAAAATGTTCAAAACTAATCAAAATTGATAAAAAAGAAAAAAAAATTTAGACAATTTTTTTTTGTCCGGACAAAAAAAATACTCACATATTCTCAAGGGATAGAATTTTCATGTTTTGTGGGTAAACTATTTACCCGAATATTTATAATTCCTGGAAATAAATTTTTTATATACCAAACAAACGTGGTAATAGATTTTCATCTTAAATTTTTCGGAAAAAAAAAAAAATTACCGCATACCAAAACATCCCCTTAGTGTCATAGGTCCCTCAATCCAAACAGACCCATAGTGTGCCGTAGGCATCCATACGCAACTGTCAGTTGAGTTTTTTGTCATCTCATACGAATTCAAAGAGACCGGAGGGACCGGCAAGGTTCGAGTCCTCCAATTGTGTGTGTGCGTGGGATTTAAAAAAAAAAAAAAAGACCGGAAAACCAGCTAGTAACTTAAATTTATGTACTACTTTCTTCAGGCTATTTATAAATGCACAACCACCACAATTATGGAGAGTCACAATTTTTTTTAAAATCTACTTCCTAAATTATTCTTTAAAAATTGTTAGGAGGCAGCACATAATCCTAAGACACAGAATTATATGTCAAAGGACCACACTTGTCATACATGTCAATTACAACATGCCAAAATGTATGTCATATCCACGTCAGTATTTATGGTCTTTTATTTGTTTCTGCACAATATAGTCTATTATATCATTTCCAATGCATTCAACATTCGTATCCTGATCTAAATTTGTTTCCATATTATTTTTTTTTTTGAAATCACACGCACACACACAATTGGGGGGCTCGAACCTTGCCGGCCCCTCCGGATGTCCGTTCTAATACCACTAGGCTAGAGAGCTCGGACATTTGTTTCCATATTAAGTGACTCAATCAATAGGTGCCCGGAATTTTCTCAATCAAGATTTCAGTTTTCGTTTTTGTAGTTTCACCTTCTCTAATACACAACAACAATCTACTAATACCGATGATTCACAAGGTTCAGTATTGTTTCAGTCATTTTGGTAATTCTCAACCTTATTAAAAATATATTATTTAGTTATAGGACTTTTTATAATATGTAATATTAGAGTTCTTCATATTGTCCAATATTAGAGTTTAGATTTCCATTTAAACTGTTCACAGTCCAAAATTAGTCTAAATGGAGACCTAAATTATAACAGGGAGAGAATAGCATCTGATCGAATATGCAAAATACTTTCTGAAATATTGAATTTCTATTGCTCGTCACTACATACATCAAACACTCTTCTTTGCCATCACGGATGCATAGAGTCGATCCTTGCATAATAGACTGCAAATAAAAAAAAGTCTAAAACAGCTGGAAATAATAGTCTTAAGAAACTGCAGATACTGTACACTATTGTTTGTCTATACAAAAAAAAAAAAAAAAAAAAAAAACTTTCGTTCCACTTATTAATATAAATTTGTACTCTAATCTCACTTTTTGTGTTTATTAGACTTACATTTCACTTTTTGTCACGGAATATATTTATTTTGTCACGAAAAATATTTTTCGTGACAAGAAGTTAGATGTAAGTCTATTGAACACAAAAAAAGGAATGTAAGTACAAATTTATATTAATAAGTAGAAGAAATCTCCGGCTGTAATGTGTAAATTTACATTTGTGCCACCTGAAAGGCATTGACCATAAATCACGGCAAATAGAGCAGCTTTTTGCCACAGATATACAACAAAATTGAGCGTATAGGAACTTATCAACTTTCAGAAAGCCAAAATATTGAAACCTTTGAGAAGACTACAGCTTTCAACAACAGGTATGCAGACAATTGCAAGCCGAGAAGTTTTCAGGCTTTGAAATTACAACTGGAGAAGCTGTTAGGTGGTGTTTGGTAAAATGGAAGTGGGAGGAGGAAAGGTGATTTCATGGGAATTGAAGTATGGAAGTGTTCTTCCAGTGTTTGGTTGGGGGTGGGGAAGGGGACTTGGAAGAAGTTCCTCTGACATGTTGCTTTCCTGTCGGCTGGAAAAGCTTCTAAAAAATCGGCCACCCACATCCAGCTTCATCCACTGGATGTGGGATGATTCCCTCTTCTCCTTTTTTTTTTTTTTTTTTTGATAATTGTTATATTATCAAACGACAACAGAGACGTCAGCTAGAGGCTAATTAGCCGGTCGTCCGCCTCAACGACGAACTCGATGACGAACGTCCGCCTCAATGACGAACCGCTCTGAGCCGGACTTCGCACCGGTGGACGCCGTCACCGTCCCCATCCACGCCGTCGTCGTCTCTATCCACGCCGTCGTCACTGCCTTGTAGATGGAGATCTGCTCGTAGGAGGATGAGGAGAATGACCGGGGAAGAAGAGAAGCCGGCTTGGACGGAAAAGGGGCGGTGGCGGTAGGACGGCAGCCGGTGGGGGTGGGGACGGCAGCCGGCTCTTTGAGATTTTTCAAAGGATTAATTGACTAATATAATTAATATAGTTAAGAACTAATATTAAATATCTATAAATAGTTTATTAATTATATTTAATATTAGTTAATTGTATTAATTAATTAAAATATTAAATTAATATTAGATATTTGATTATATAATTAAATTTATTAACTAATTAACCAAATATTTTTATTAATATTAATTAATTCAAATAAAAGGTATTATTATAACATACTCTTCAACTTTCCACTTCCCACTTCCTTATCCTAACCAAACACCTTTGTCCCCTACTAGGGGGACAAGAAAGTGAATGGATTCCTATCACTCTTCCCTACTTGAAAGTCTAAATCCATATTTTCCTACACTTACGGTTTACCAAACGGCCCCTAGCAAGCCAAACCCCCCAAAGCCAAAGTCTATAGGATCCTATCAACTCTCCATTGCGAGCATGTTATAGTTCTTAGCCTAAATTATTCTAATGGTACCCCCAACTATATCACTCGGACGTTCTGCTGGATTTTGGCATCGCAACTTTATAAACTACTTTTGAAGCACATTTCGTCAATTTACATTTTTTCAATTTTGAAGCACATCTGAACCACTTCAAAAGAACATCTAGCAATACAACTATTTAAATTGTACTTTTGTACTTTTGAAGTGTGATTTCTATATTCTTCAAAATTGACGAAAGGTGTTTCAAAAGAGCAATTATGAAATTGGCATGCAAAAATCGAGCAGTAAAAAGTTCATAGTTGGGGTGCCATTGGAGTAATTTGGCATAGTTCTTATGGTCTCGAGTGACGGGAAATCAAGCTTGATCCTCCGTAAACCACCAGAAAAATTACACTGACATAATTGATGTACAAATGTGCAAATGACAATACCCAATCCAAACCTGAAATCTCTGTTGCGGCGTTGCCACTCCCTCGCACCCTCGAGGAGGGTCGTGGGTCTTTTTCAAGGTGACCTACCAAAAAAAGGTTAATTATATGGGCACATCCAAATATGATCATGGCTAGTCTGGATTGTGGCTAGCCCAAATTTTTTTGTTTATCACAAGGCTAGTCCAATTTTTTGATTATGGTTGTCCCAAAATCTCTCCCCCCCCCCCCCCCCCCTCCCAAAACTCTTTTTTTTTTCCTTCATTTGCAAAATTCCTTCTTTCTCTTCAAAAACCCTCACCCCTCTCTTCTTCTTCCTCCTCTTCTCCTCCACCTCTCCTCAATTCCCAACATCTTCCTCTTCTCATCCACAACTCCTAATCTCCAACATCTTCCACTTCTTCTCCACCATCCTCCTCTTTTGAAGAAATTAATTCAAGCACCCAAATTCTTTCTCAATTTATTTTCAAAACCCTAGAAATTAATTTAAAAAATTCAAGCATCAATTATATTGTTTATTTTAATTCTTTGTAGTCCATTTGAATGAATTAAAGTACATACGGAGTGGAAAATTACCCATTTAAATTAAACCCAAGTATGAACGAACGAGAAAACTCCGCGTCGATAAGGACTGCCCAATTTTCTGGCAGTCTTACAAACTGAATGGACTGCCAGAAAACTGGACAGTCCAGTCACAACATGTGAAACATAGGACTGTCCATTTTTTTGGCAGTCCAACATGCAGACTGGACTGCCAGATAGTTGGGCAATCCAAAGTTACACATGATGTGAGTTGGACTGCCCATTCTTCTGGCAGTCCAACATACAGTAAGGACTGCCAGAAAAATGGACAGTCTTTTGTTTCACATGTTGTGACTTAGGACTGTCCAGTTTTCTGGCAGTCCATTCAGTTTGTAGGACTGCCAGAAAATTGGACAGTCCTTGTTTACGCTAGTTGAACAGCAATATTATGATTTCCACCAATATTAGGGTTTGTGCAATATGAGGAGCCTTTGAGTGCCATCAAAATTGGAAATGAGAAAAAATAAAATTAGGGTTTAATTTTTGGGTGTTTTATTCTCTTTTTTTTTCTCCGTCAATTGGAAATCAAAATTTGAAATGGGAAAAAAATTAGAGTTTAAAACCCCATTATACTTGAAGATAGTGAGAATGAGTTGAGAAAGAAAATTATGATTTAAACCCCATCAAAATTTTCATTTTTGTTGTTTTTGTTCTTTCTTCTTCCTCTTCTTCTTTTTCTTGTTCTCCTTCTTCTTCTTGGATGAGTTGAGGAAGAAGAAGAACAAAATTAGAAAAATTGACTTTTATACCAAAGAGTGGGATAGGCATGATCACTTTCTTCAATGACAAACTTGTAAATAAATCAAAATTTAAAATGGGCTAACCATGATCATATTTGGATGTGCCCATATAATTAGCCCAAAAAAATAGTCGCACAGTTAATCAAGATTAACAAGCTTAAAAAGAATGAATGCACCTGAAGCTATCGCAGATCTCCATCAAAAGACACGGATCCTGAATTGTGATGCTCTACCTATTCTTGTTAAGAGAGCAAGTAGAAGCACAATCAAATAACTCATCACGTCAGATCATTCAACAGATACAACACTACAGCAAATGTTAAAAGTATGCAAACACCAGCAAAACATTGTCCATTGTGATATGACGAGAAAATAGATGTTCATCCAGAGTTACAGAACATCAATAAGCATGTGTCTCAAGTTTCATCCCGACTCCCTCCCCACTGAAACACATTTTTTCAGTCAAAACTGAGCATAGAGAAAAACATTGAAAGAAACAACAGGGCTAATGATGAATTGGTTAAATGTATTAGCAGCTAAATGCATTGGCATCAAACAGAAGATCAACAGGTTCACATTAACAACAATAACCGGGTTCATAATAACTAGATAGAAATGCTCCAAAAAGATGCTATAACATATATTTCAATGTAAAAACCCACATGAGTGAGGAAACAGAAGCTCGGCACAAAAGAAGTCAGCATGTCTCACTCCCTAAAAAAGGGGGAAAAGGTAAGAGCAATCTAACAGCTAAGAGAGGGAAGAAGGTAAGCGCAATCTAACAGCGCAATGATATATGACTATATGAGAAAGCTCAAGTAGGCCACCCTGCTCAAAACCTATGAACAGAGTATGTCAACCAGTTTTTTTCCGAAGGACATCTTCGTCATCCAAGAAATCACTCTCATGCCCAGTAATTTGGTCTTCATTATATCCAGTAGAATTGATATTACTGGGCCTCTTCTCTGCGCAAGAACCTAAAGGTCCATGGTTCTCTTCCTTCGTGACCAATCCATTAGATGACACAGATCTCTTGCCTTTGAGAATTTCATTTAGAGGTTTGGGGCCCACAAAATCATTGGGCCCAGGTATCGGAGGATGTCTAGGGGCATAGTTTTCCGAGACTTTGCTTTCTGTTGCAGTGGCTCGTCTCTTCTCCTCTTTTATCTGTGCAAGACTCTTAGGGCCGGAAAAATCAATAACAGCAGCCTTAACCGGTGAGGATTCTTCCATCCTAGAGGATGACCCTTGTGAAACCTTGGAAGATTTCCTGCTTGCCCTCTCCGGCCGAGGATTCCTATTTCTTAGCCTGCTTTCCCTCTCCAGAAGCCTGGACTGGACATATCTACTAGACTTGGGATATCTCGACCCTCCCCAATCATTCCCGCCGAAACTGGTATCATGTGCTGGAATAGCCCTGTTTCCCACTTCAGAAGCCACCCTACCATCAAGCAAAGGGCCCGTACCCTGCCTCACAGATCGTTCCCTGCTGCGACGTCTAGATCGAGAAGGCATGCGCTTGTGGAAGCTGCCATCGGTCCTCCTTCGCTTCCTCAGGTGGTCTCGGAGATCCATGCCATTTCTTTCATCCACCATATGCCTTTTCCTAGATGATCTCCGCTTTCTATGCGGCCCCAGATCTGAACTCCTTTCACTTGAGCGTCTCCTTTCCCTTGAATCTTCTCTTTGGAAGTACTCTGGTGTGTTTCTACTCTTTTCTGCATGATTATAAATGTCATGGTCATACATGTAGCCATCATCAAGATAACCTGTAGGATCATAACCAGCTGGAACTTCATAATCGTACTGGAGTAATTGCCTATGGATCTCAGACTCCGGTTCTCGAGCCAGTATGTAGTCAGCATCATCATCATAGGGCAATTGCTTTGAACCATCATCCACAAGAACATCAAAGCCAGGAGATGATTCCCACCACTCATCAGGTTCGGCGCATTCCTTGACAATCTCCTCTGACACCTGATCTAAGCATATTTGAGGACTACCATATTCAGTAGGAGGGAGGGGGGTTTTATCTGACAACTTGATGGGAGGTTCCTCAAACTCAGGCACTGATGACTCCGCAGAGGGGCTCATTTCCTCCAAAGCAATGGTAGGGGCCGGTGGCCGGGAAATCTCTTTGGAAAGTTCCTGTTTACCTGGTTCTGATGTACCTCCATGAAGGTTTGCTGGCACTTCTACTGATGCAGGCCCTGTATCACTTCCAGTGGATGCTTTTTTCTCTGGAAGATTGGTTGTAATTGTATCAGGGAGTGCCTTCAAAGATTTCTGAGCAGGCAAAGTGTCATGCAGGAAAGGGCAGTGATCACCCTTGATGCAATATGCATTGAAATAGAAATAGCATGGGACACTTGACTTGCTTGTGGGAGTGGCAGCATGTGATGGTAGGTGAACAGGTTCAGCCACACCATCAAGTGGCTGCAACAGAATAAGAAAAGTAAGAAATTGGATTTCATATTCGAAGTCCGAGCAGTTGCAGATTTGGAGAATAGTAGTACGGACAGTCTAAAACATTAAATCAAACACATGAAAATATATGACTATATTTTGTGTTTATGAGGATCATAAATGTGGTTGTACAAATACTAACATATCAACTATCGCATGAACTTGAAATAAGTAAAGTTGGACAAGATTCTTTAGAATAAATGAAAGAAATCTAGCACTGTAGGTATCATGCAGCAGAGGAGAGAAAAAATATACATGTATACGGAAAAAGATAAAAATTAAGGGCCACTAAAATCAATTAGTAGTAAATGCTACCAGAAAGTTCCTTCGAAGGACTATTAATATGTCTTTCTAAAGGAAGTAACCTATGCTCTAGTTGAAACCTCGTATGTTACATTTTAGTCCTTGAAAATTGGGCACCGGAAGATATACATGTATAAGAATTCAATAGTACGAAAATATGAGAAATCATACATATAGATACTAGAAGACATGTATAGGAAATCAATACTGAAGCCACACAATTGAACGCCTTTTGACCATATATCAAGGTAACGCTAATTTACAAAAAACAATTTCCAGTAACCATTGAAGATGAATCTAGGAACTGAAAGTGCAGTAACCATTGAAGATGAATCTAGGAACTGAAAGTGCCCATCTAAGACCGGATTATCGGACTGTATCGGAAAGCAAATAATTGTTAATAAATTATTAAGATTTTAGAAAAAAACATTTTATACATGAGGACATAATTTTAAGTATTTTTTTTGTTTCTTAGTAGTTTTAAAATTGAATGAAATAGTAGTCATCCTCACCGATTGGTTTACATGTGATAGCTTTTACATGCTTTCAAAACCTTATTATGCTTTTACACTCTTGTTCGTTCATTTTTTTTGTCGAATTGACCATAAAAGAGACCCCTCATGTCGGTATCGGTATCAGTCGGTATGGGATCGGGACATGCCAAACCATTTTGGTATCGGCCGCATCGGATTGGCATCGACGGGTAGTGCAAGATATGTTTCTAAGATTTGGCAAGTTACTCTCAGGGGCGGATCCAAGTGGTGCATGGGGTGGGCTCCAGCCCACCCAAAAAAGAATCTTTTATTTCTATTAGTTTTTTTTGTGTGGGAGTTAGCTCACCCCTAGCCCACCCTAGTATACATTTCTGGATCCGCCCCTGCTCTCTTTGTTAAACCACCATCTCACTTAATTGTCATATGCAAATCACATGACCAATTTGGTACTTTTTTGTCCTTAGATAACTTAAAATTACTTCGATAAAAAAATTTAATAAAAAACAATTTAAGAACTATAAAAGAAAAAGGAAAAACAAACATCTTCTATGTAATCCTAACCCTAGTTCCATCTCCAATCACCACCACTGATGTTGTTGCCTACCTGTGCCGTCGCCCCCCTTGTTGCGGTCGTGAGGTCTAGCGCTGTGGTTGTCATTGGAGATGGGACTAGGTTAGGGATAGGAATATGATTAGTTAATGAAAAATTGATTACTTAACTAAATTTTAAATTAAAATGTGAATAAATAAACATTGACTATGGTTGGGGTTAGAGTTGGGGTATTATGGTCTTTTTGTACCTATATTGTCACAGGCGACGCCTAGGCGTGCAGGTAGGAGAGAGATCGTCTCGACCTGGGAAAAAAATTCGTGGGGTAGACGATTCTTGCCTAAGCGCGCCTGGGCACCCGCCTGGGATCGACCAGGAGAAATTATAGGCGGTTGTAACTCAGGTACTTGCTGGTGGTTTGTTTTTTTTTTTTTTTTTTGCTACTCTTTGTTTTTTCCAAGGTTCTAAACGGCGGTAGGCGGGTGTGCGGCGGAGAGAATCCGCCTACTGCCTAGGCACCGCCTAGACGACGCCTATTCGGTCGATACATTTTGAACAATTTTTTTACTATTTTACCACTGTTTTTTGCATAATATGCATATTTTAAGGGTGTTTCATGCATAACTAAGTTGTAGAACGAAGATTTATAAAGTTTTAGTTTTGTAAAAGTGAACCATAGGCCCATAATGCTTAAAAAATCTTTTTGGCCAAAATATTTTGTTAAGTATTGCTCCGCCAAGGCGTCCATCTACGCCGCCTCACCTCCGCCTATGCCGCCAACCTCTGTTGGCCGTCTACTCCACAGCCTACCGAAAAGCGGTGCGGATAGGGACCACCTACCGCCTAGGCGGACGCCATTTAGAACACTATTTTCTTCTTCTTCTTCTTCTACCCAATTTGTTGTTACTTCTGTTTTGCTTCTTCTTTTCTGCTGTTTTTTTTTTTTTTTTGCTTCTTTTGTTTTTTTGGATGCAATTTCTATTTTTCTTCTTCTACTTATGTTGCTTTTTTTTTCCTGGAAATAGCAACTGTGTAATAATAGTAATATACATAACTGTATATTTTTCTGCAAAATAGTAGTGTGTCCTGGGCGGACGCCTAGGCGGGGCGGGTGGGCTGTTGCCTCGCCTCGCCTAGCGCTCAATACAACATAGTTGTGTACTTACCATTACCTCTACCTATGAAAAGCTGATTGTTCACATTATTAAAGTGAGCATAGAAGCTTAGTGTATCGACATGACAAAAAAGTGCGGGACATTGAAGTGCCAAATTGAAAAGTTCAAGGTATTTAAGTGCAATTAAGCCTATAATTTGTTCCTACCTTCCTAGACAGCCAAGTCATCTTTGGCCTAAACAAACTGTATTGGAAAATAATTGAACTTTTAGATTTAGTCGGTGTTATTAAAGTGCACATACGTGCAAAGTCTAAGGAGCAGGATTGCACATCGCTCCATCCGAAGCGCGTCCAAGCGTGCGCCTAAGGTAAAGCGACAACGTAGCTAGGTCTAATATGTTGATTTCGAGTTTTTTTTTCTCACATAAATAAGCACAAAGGCTGGAAGGCCCAAAGGCAACCGGTTGCATAACTGAAAAGTTATTAACGCCGGTCTCATTTCGAGTCCAACCTCAATTCAATCTCTCTAAAACCTCAATTCTAGAATCCAGTCCATTGCTAACCCCACCCACCAACCTCCCATCAAATGTCTCGACCTCCAACCACGACTCCACTCGACCGCCTTCCTATTCCTCCCAGCCGACTGCCTTTCTCTTCTCCTCCACCAACCTCAAGCAGATTCGATGTCTCCTTGACACTAGGGGTGTAAACGGGTCGGACGGACACGGACAGTCCACTGTCCGTGTTCGGTCCGAAAATAAAAATGAGTTCGGACGGACGGACACGAACAGTCCACTGTTCGAATTCGGACCGGACGGACACGGACAACCACTGTTCGTTAATTCAATCGGACGGTCCGCGGACAAATTAAATATATTATCAAAAGCTATTATTTTATCAAGATTACTTGATAGTTGCTAAAAAAATCAAGTTGAAAGAAAATATAATGGAAGGTTATAGAATATAACAAACAATAGTAAAAGGTTAATGAAAATCGAGACCGGACAACAACAAATTGATGCAAAACCAAAATAATATGACATAATTGATTCAAAACCAAAAGGAGTTTCCACTATCGGACGGTCCGCGGACAAATTCGGACCGGACATGGATATGACCGTGTCCATGTCCGATTTTTAAACGGACCAAAATATGTCCAAGTTTTGTTCGTTAATCAATCGGACGGCCCACGGTCGAACCATTTATCGAGCCGGACACGTACGGACAACGAACTACTTTGTCCATTTTACACCCCTACTTGACACAATCCTTTGACGCAACCAATGTCTCCTCGACGACATCTCGATACAGACTCACATTCGACATCTCCTCTACTCCCCTACAACAAGTGACCTCCCTGCAGTTGCAGAAAATGGAAGGCATAAGCAAGAACTAACACGTGATAGTATACATGCTTTTATGCTTTGCATACAATTTTTCTCCGGTGCACCCCTCTTTTGTGGTTTGCGCCTAGGCTTTAGAGTACCTCTGCATCTAGGTGTGTTTTTCGCTTGTGACAACTATGGTTTATGGTAATGTTCTTATGCATATCCCCAATATCTTGATTGATCTACAGAATCTACGACTTCATAGAGGTAACACGAGTAATGTCTAAACTAAGCTTAGAGGCGTAAGTAGGGATCTTAATATTCACCACTTTTGCACACGCCATGATTCCAAAAGTTGACAAGGAACTTGACAATCATGTGATTGATACTTCTTTGCACCTTGATTACATCTATGACAACAGTATGAACGGGTCCTAGCTAATCAGAAACTCCTTGGCCCCTCACTCCTTCCCTAGCCCTAGTATAGGTTCAAGTAGAGCATTATATCCTAAGGAGATATATTATGATAACAACCAAAGTGTGTTTTGAACTCTCTTTCAGTATCCACGGTTCCAGTACTTCCATAATATCATGTGGATTCAACCATATATGTGGGCATGTTAAAGCCATCGCATAGGGCTCCCATATAAGCTACGTATTCCCATCTCAAGCTCAGTCGTTGGCTGTCCTCCGAAATTAATTATACTATGGTGAATTGCTCGTGTCTCCGGGGGCATTCTCCACATGGGACGGGGCCAAGCCAAGAATGTATGGGTGACAGATTGGCCATAGGAGTACTCTGGGATATACACGAGGACAAAGTAGAGCATACGACGATGCCGTCCATTTTCATTTCGTGGAAGTCCCGACAGAGGAGAGGGTTGTAGGTGATGGTGCATTTTGCTTCGTAGGGTGCATATATCGCTCCTATGGGGTCGTGTGTGGCAGCTGGTAAAGATGATGAAAGGCGGGCCGTTTGAACTTTGAACCGAGACCTATTCTCTTAATAGGCGGGCTATCAGAATCTGTTGTCTAACTTTCCTAAACAGAAACTTCTAATGTCCTTTATTACTACTTGGCACATCCACCTCTTCTCCTGATAATGCTTACTCCATGGCCTTCTTTGGAACTTATTTTAATATAGTTTGTTCAACAGGTATCTTAAATATATGTAGATTAAAAAGAAAGGCATTTAAAATGTCATTTTGCATAAGGAACCACGGAACTTAACTATTAGTTACTGAAAAATAAATACCTTAAACAAGTGCAACAAAGTAATTGAAGTAACCGGTGATATTGGTTGGCCGAAGTTCACAGAAGGACGGTCTTAGTAAGAAACTAAGAATTCAAAATATATTGCTTCGCCTGGAAAACTTAGAATTGCATTGTTTAGCTAAAGGGGGAATCAAGGGATGGTTGAGCACTTCACCCTTTTGGGGTGTGAGGAGTTGTTGTGGTTCCTTCTCATTCTAGAAAATTGCGCAAATAGATTCTGAGAGTTTACTGCGTATGGAGATTAATCTTATTGATAACCCACACTAAATTGCTATGCCATCACCAAACACTTATCATTAACTGTAACAAACAGAAGAAAAAAACACTCAATGATGGTACAGACTGGGTTCAAGCTAACTGTGAGTCATCTAGTCCAGCACTCAAAGCCACCACTTAGGATGACAGAATTTCAAAGCATTAGAAGCAAGATAGACAAGGTTGAAATAGAAGGTACTGCAAACAGTGATCCACCAAATTTATGACTATTTGCCAACTCAATGTCGACCAGCTTAGTTTTCTTGGTTTCCTTGTCAAGAAATCAATGTGCAAGAAAGAGGGTTGTGACCGAAATTTAGAAAGGTAACATATAAATTGTCTAGTTTATCGGTCGCATGAATTTTTAGATCAAGGAATGAGAGATGAACCTTCCCAAATTCTTAATACACCTTTTTTAAGTCAGACATCAACAACCAGGAACCTTCCCAAGTTCTAATTTCAAGGAATGAAATTCTAAGTACCACTTTTGATGTCAGACATGGTTGATTCTTGACTAATTAAAAATCATTCTGATACTAGATTGTAGTACCCATCCTTGCTAGGGCTATTAATCATCAGCACATCAACAAAATGGAGCATAGCCCGAAGTAGAGAAAGTTACACAAAAGAATAGACTGAATTTCTATGACTTTCTATCAAGCTGACATCAAACCTCCAATAAGTTGGTGGAAAATTCCAAGCTAACCATATGATGACAACAAAAACCTATGTTATTGGTACATGGCTTTAGCGAAAACATACATGCAACAAACATCCAATGTCCCTTCAAGAAGTATCTAAACAAAGGTCAAACATCGAATTGCATTCATCTCCCTGACACAGTTCAAGCTAATAAGCTGAATGGAATCACATTCCCACAATTTTGGGTCTTATGATGATTAAAAGCATTAAAATTCAGGAGTAGACAGTGATATCTTTTAGCCTTTACTTTTCACCTTTACGAACTATGCTCGAGTTTCAACCAGAAGAAAATTTTGCTATAACTAAAACCGGTTTTAAAAGACAAGGACACTAGTACACTCATGGCCACAAAGAAAAATCACATATTAGCCTTACAACTTTGTTTCAGTATGCACATATAAGAAAAATGGTAAGTATGGCGTATATGAGCTTGACGAGATGTGAGTTTCTGTCCTTATATTTGTTTGCTTCCCAGCATCTTTTTATGAAACATGATAGTTAATACTTATTGAAACGCCCAGCCAAGCCTAGTTTGGTTGGCCTGGAATTGATTGGATTTACACTAGATCAGGTCAGTTGCATCTGACCAATCTCTGATATCTTTGCCAGTTTGTTAAAGGAGATGTTAATAACTGTCCCATGACCGTTTGAGCACCCAGCATTTGTCTTATTGGAACTATGGAAGGGAATTGAGAAAGCAATCCGGTGGGGGTCAAACCATTAAGCGCCTAGTCAAGCTAGTTAGGTTGGCTTGGAATAGGATGGATTTACACTAGATCAGGTCGGTTGCATCTGACCGATCTCTAATATCTTGTGCCAGTTTTTGCTCAGAGCAGGTCAGCTTGGGATAGGTGGCATTGGATTGAACGTGTTTAATTGTGAGGCTTTGCGTCAGGTTGGATTACAAATGGCCTTAATAAAAGCTGTGTGAAGTGGTAGCATTCAAATGAATTGCATTTTCGGGCAACCAATTATAGTGTCCCCTTAGTAGCAAGATGAAAATTCTTGTATTATTATAAACATATTTTTTTAGACTGATCTACCCAATACGGTATCCATCTTAACAAGATTCAACATTCTATGCAGAATCCTCCCCAAGTCTATATAAAGCATTTCCTCCTTTGTCAAAATATGCTTACTCGTACTTATAGCATAATACTGTTCTCAGATGCCCTGTGTTTCCTATGAAGCATTTCATCTTCTCACATATGTATATTCCAACAGTTTATATCAAAGCAAATTTTCAAAGAAAACAAGCAGCACTAGCAGAACTATATGACAACATTTCATATTATATAGGAAGCATAATGTACCATATTGAATACCATATTGAATACTATGACCATGAAGAATGCTCCTTTAACTCATATCATCATCATCATCCATAATACTACCTCTCTCCTAGCAGGTTGAACAAAAACCTCACGTGTTGATGCAAATTCATGGAAAAGGAGTCAAGGTTTACATCATGGTCCAATATTAAACTTCGGAAACATCCAGAAGCATTGGAGAAACTGGTCTCCATGTATCTAGACAAACCAATGAACAGTTCCCAAGTTTCAAAACATCACCCAGCTGACTTAGATTGGTCAAGGGAAGCAAAATGATTCTATTAGAGTGGAGACATTTCTGGATATTTCCATATGGATTACCAAGAGTTCTCGTACGAATTAATGACCGTATGCATGAAACCAATCTTACCATGTCCAACATGAACTCAATACAAATCCCACATGATTATGCCAGACTTACAAACATAATGAACATTCCAAAGAACGGTGCCAGCGTACACGACGCCAAGTGTGACAATCTCTTATATTCACGATTTACCTAAAGAATTCTCGGCTATAGTTCCAATCTCTTATATTCTCATTTCACTTTAACATCAAAAATCTAAACACCAGTATCGCTTAGAATGCATGTCAATCATTGGAAAACTACTATAGTACTATGATCAAGAACTCACCGGATGCCGGAAACCACAGCTTGGATTAATGCAGCTGCCATTCAGCCAATAGTAACATTCTCTTGGATTGCGCCTCGCGCTCTCGCTGTGTCTAAACTCGCACTTGCTCCCCTGTCAAAATCAAAATTTTCAGATCAGTACTAGTAATTATTTCGCCAAGCATTCTTTTATGAATAGGCATAAAAACCCTAAAAATAACAACAAAATATTTACAAACTAACAAACCCTAGATCCCTATATGACAGATGATGGAATTTCCGAAGGAAATAAAACAATTTTAAGAGAACACAAAAAATTACGAACTAATTGGCGATCCACATTTCCTTCCGTCTCATGAACCCTAAATCTCAATTTCACTCGATAAACTATGAAAAAAAACAAATAAAAACTCACGAAAAACACCAAAACGGTTATAATCGAAAAATCATCTAATTAAGAACATTAAATTCTCCCCAAAAAAAACTGAAAAAAAAAAAAAAAAAAAAAAAAAAACCTTTTTGCAGGTGAGAGGAGAAGCCAAGAAATAGACGCAGTCGGTGTTCCTCTTCTTGCTCTCGTCCTCCTCCATTGGAGAGACCGATCACTGACGGAGGGAAGGAGAAGACCGAATTATACTCCGAACTCGGCTCATCGATCGCCGAATTATTCCGTCAAAATCCGAGGAGGAAGAGGTGCTGTAGTATTTATTTATGTGTGTGTATATATATCGCATTCCGAGTCGGTGAGGCCGAAACGTTGCATTTGTGCACAAGCAAAAAAAATTACGTAGAACAAGCAAAAATTATATTTTAAAAAACACATGGTTTTCCGTTAAGTTCTCAATTATTATTATTATTACTAGTCTACATGCACGTATTTCAATTAGAATATCATAAGATCAGCTACCATCTTTTCCATGTGACTATTTATGTGTGTGTGCTTTCTTTTACAGTGCTAATAAATTCGAAGTACAAATTTTATTTTATTTTTAAATTTTCTATTCAGAATAATAACTTTTGGAAAATCGTAAGTAAAGAAAAATTTATTACCATTGGAACATGAAGAGTTCTATGGAAGGAAGAGACTTTATAATATGCAAACTTTATTGCTTTGACTAAACATAAATGATGCAAGTTGACATAATAACATCATATTTATAAAATTCAAGGGTATTTTAGGAATTCACAAGTTCCAACATAAGTTTTCTTATTATATAGTAGAATAGATTATATAGTAGAATAGATTATTATTATTATTATTATTATTATTATTATTATTATTATATAGGTATTACATAAAGTAAATAAATAACACTGTTTTTTTTTTTTTTACTCTGGCTACAAAACTTGATCTCCTAACTCGAAGGAATAATATTTCAAAACTCGGCACTCTTTGAGTTTACAACTAATCCTACTATTTAACTACAAGAAATCATTACTATTTAACTAAATAAAACAAATAATTTAAAGATGGGGTGTAAGATCTTCGTCCATTTGCCGGCCGTCATAACATTTAAATTTAATTTTAGCTCATGAAGGAAGATTGTAAAAACATAAGTGCATGTTTTTCAATAAATAATATTTTGTTCTATTTTAAACCATGACTTGCGTATGTTCTAGTTTGTGTTAACACCCGTGATATTTCATATCATGTGTTAAACATAGCTTAACAGTATTTTCAGAGACATCTCAACTCTTTATAGTAGATGTTATCATAAAATATGTCATGTTTTTTACTAAGGCCTCTTCAGTTCGCGGAAAGTAAAGATTATTTGTTTTTTTTCCTTTGAAAAATTATGTAAATGTTGGGGTGGAAGAGTAAATCCTTGGGTGGATGGAAAAAAAAAAAATCTCAAGTTTGCTTAGTTGGTCAATCAAGAACAGAAAATGCTCTTTTGCTGGCGTGTCTCCAACACCTCCCTAGCCCCCTGCACCACTTCAAGTCCATCCATCCCCTCCTTCAATGAAACGGTGACACGTGGCCCTCGGACCAGAAATGTGGTCCAAGTCTGTGGACAACATAGTACTGCCATCAAGAATGGCGAATGAGAATCATCCATTTGCAGTTACCATGCTGGAAGTAAAGAATAAGTTTCATTCGCAAGACGACTAAAGCAAGATGTATCAGAACCCAAAGCCAGCTCGATTGACACGTGCCTGCCGCACATTTAAATATATATATGTCATTTGCCTATGTTTACAGGTTACTAGATATGCTTAGCATGAACTGCAAACAAGCAACTGTCGCCAGTCTGCTGGATGATCCCTAGCTAGCATGACCTGCACACAAAAACAACTGTCAACAATAAGATTTTCCATTCATTCAGAAGCAGCTTTGCTTTCAAAAGGTCAATAATTTCTCCTAAAAGAAATATGATTCAAGAGATGCTCGTCTCCTCTCTCACCTGGTGATCATATATTTCTTGCTTCTAACGAGTTGATTTTCTTCTTCAACCACTTTGGAGTAAAAGAAAACAGGACCCTTTGTCGATACATTGAGCAGAATATATAGGTATCAATTAAAGCTAGGGCCGGACCAGAATGGTTTAAATGCTCTAGAAGGTTTGGAAGAAGAAGAAGGGAAAAAAAAACTGATAATTTAAAATCCTCTTAATTCTCCCCATACATCACATTCTCATTGACGGTCATTCGGGATACTATCTCTATCTTGTACAAGCATATCTTTACTAGCTGTGACAAATCCTAAATAGAGAGAATTTCTAAAACTTGTCTCATCTTACATATTGTGACAAAAGTTGCTAACAGTGAGGGTCACAAATCCAACAGGCTGATGGTAGTGGGAGTAAGATTAAACCAATACCAATCAGTTGGCGTTGGGAGGACAAACTAGTTGCTACTTCTCTCATTGAAACTTCATCCTTTTTGATGGGCCTTGGTCAATAATTGGGTCGGCAGAAGCAAGCTGGGCCTCTGAGCTTTGTTGGTCTTCTGGACCCTTCTCTGCTTCAGAGGCCGGGGGAGTATACCCCTCTGGAAATGGAGGTGGTGGTGGGGCTGGGGGAAGCTGCAAAAGAGGAAAATCAGATTACCATGAACAAGCACGCTTCAGGGATGAGATAATTAGATTAGAGAACATAATAAAAGAGCTTCGTGATAGTACTGGACCGACTGGTGACGCTGCTCAGGTGAATGATAGAAAGCTAGCTTCAGCATGGATATCCACATGACCTAATAAATTGCCAACTTGCGGGTTTAATCTTTGAAATTTTTCTATGTTAATATTTCCTAAAAAAAAAAACAATGGGTCGTAGGTTTGCTAGTTACTATGAAACAAAAGGGTATACAAAATTATATTGCTGGGATTCTGAGAAGTCGAATAGGTAACCTGGTGTGTTGTTTCCTCTCACCTATATTTCTTTTGCAACTCAGATGTTGGTACACATTGTTTAGCTGCCGTTGTATCTTGGCATCCTATAGCAACATAACCGAATGAATAAATATCCATTCTAGAGCACAAACTACTATTCTAACCCAAACCAAGTGTAGTATTTGCTTTATCTACGTCTATGTACTTTGTTGATAGAGACGTCTACAGTCCCAAGCAGGCTACTCATTGACAAGGCTTTAGAGAGGACTCCACCCCAGTTTATCATTAGCAGTCAAACTGAGGCTTGGGCCTGGGTCAGGACAAGTCTAGAACTATATGCTCACCTTAGACTTTTCACGTGTGTATATATATATATATATATATATATATATATATATATATATATATATATATATATATTAACGGACTCCCTATATAACCCTATTAAAGCCCACAATAAGAGATACGGTTCGGTTTTTAAAAAAAAACAGTTCGTTTTTTTAAAAATACTAAAATTCCTTATTCGGTTCCGCTTTTTGGGTTTGCAATTATATAAATACCCTCAATCCTATGCATATTTTATGATTAAAAAAGTGTAACTTTTTGTGTATATTTTGATAACAACAATTCTATGTATGTGTTTTGAAGCCCAACTTTGGTAATTTAGCAACTAGTCCAACTTTGGGTGCAACTTGGAAATATAACAAATGTGCGTATAAAAATTATAATGTTTAATATAATTTAACCACGATCCCAATTTAGGCCCGAACTATTAAACAATAGAAATAGCCCAACTGAATAAACCGAATCAACTATTCGGTCCGGTTTCACTTATGGCTAATTTCAGTTCATTTTCGGTTTCGGTTTTTTAGAATTTTGGTTTATTCGGTTCGGTTGAAAACGAATAAACCGAACGCTCTCCCCTAGGTGTAAAAGGAAGCATTTCTAGTCTTTTGCCCGAATAAGCTCTCAAATATATCCCCTTTCTTACTGGAAGTGACATAAAAGAATATCTCCTTTAAGGAAGATTGGACAATGGGAATATTTTCCTAAAGGTACGGAGCTACGTATGCATTTTCTTGCTAGTTTTTCTCCCACGTATAACATATCTCATTCTTTAAAAAATACAATGTAATGTTACCAAGGTTTAAGCAGTAGTTACCATGAATTTGTCACTTAACAGAAAAACACTTTTTACAATAAAACATATGGAAGACATGTCATAGTGTTACCTTGCGATGTAAAGACGCAAGAATATGATCAATTCGTTTTAATTCCCTTATGTCAATTGCCTCTTTCTCAATTTTTGGTTCAGTGGAAGCACTGTCATTTTCAGAATCAGCTGCAACAGAAGAAAATATAAAAGGTAATAGAAAGAAACCCACTAGAGGAGGGACAGGATGAACATTGATTATGCTGAAAGGACAAATCTATAAGAAAAACATGTGCATAGTTCAAAATAGACCCATATTCATGCTCACAAGATACAATCATAAATACAATTGCACCACACTATATTAGAAAGTTGTTATCAACAACTTTAATGTACGTATACAATTTACATTAGATACACGTGGTTTCATAAAAAAGCAAAAAGAAGAAAAAGCATACTAATATTGAAGAAAGCAAGTCTAGGTCATTATTTATAAAATATTAGATATTACATCGAAGGATAAGAGATCTATAATGCATTATAGGCCATGATAAACCATTAGTTGCATGAAAAAACAAGATACCTATGCAAGCAGTGCATACAAAGAAACATGCCTACTTCTATTGTACAATGCGTTCTAGAAATCAGTTGTTAAATCCTCAACCTAGGAACCATATTTGAGCTATCATTCGTAGGCTAGACATCTGTAAGGAGTAAAGAGGCTTCTTAAAAGGCATTACGGATAGTAGCATCCAGAAGCAAAATTAATTTTGCAGCTACCAGTTGAAATTCATGGTGGCAAATGTTGACAGTTGATCTTATTAACAATCTAGGTAAGACGGACACTCATCTTAGTAAAGTGTCTCATCTGGGACACGTACACTCAAGTTTACGTGCCCTTATATTTTCATTTGAAATTGGGCACGGACACTCCGGATACGGACACTTTCCGAACAAGTGTCGTACACTTTTTATACTGTTTTTCATTAAAATAAGAATAAAAATTAATATAGATTAAATAATAATAATAATAATAATAATATATAGTGTCCTTAACGTGTTCTATCCTAGTGTTTTTTCAAAAAATGTGTCACGGCGTATTGCGTTGTGTCCAGTATCCTATGTCGTGTCCGTGCAACGTGGACAATAATTATAATTCGGATTCTAGTATTCCATTAAGATATGTTAGAAAATTGTGACATGTTAAGTTTGTAATGATAGTTGAGCCTAGTAGGACAATTATTACTGGGTTGCTGTAGTTAACTCTGTTGACATACAAAAGTGGGAATTGAGATAGAAAGTAAAACTTCAGTAGATATAAACTTCTCCATTTAGTTCAGTTCTACTACACATTAAACCTTTTTCTCCTCCCAAATAGATTAGCAACTGTTTACTGCTTTGAAGTACTTTATAGTTTATAGCTGATGTGTATCAATACAGCTACATGTCATGTAAATATACTAACAGCAGACGCATTCTCCTAAGCTCCTCATGAGCGTACAGAGATTGAATGCTTTAGGGGTGAGCATTATTCGGTTATGGACTGAAACCGAACCGAATAAGAGATTCGGTTCGGTTTGAAAAAAATTCCGTTCGGTTGCGGGTTTGAAAATACTAAAAAAAATTATTCGGTTTCGGTTTTGGATTTCGGTTTCGGTTTTGGATTTCAGTTTCGGTCCAAAACCGAAAACCAAATAGGATTTATAAAATTATATAAATTTTCTCAATCTATGTATGTTTTATGATAAAAATGTGTATACATTGAAAACAACAATTCTATCTTTGTGTTTTGAAGTCCAAATTGATAATTTAATAACTAGTCCAACTTTGGACACAATTTTCAAATATAACAAATATGTGTAATAAAAATTATAATTTTAATACAATTTAACCACAATCCTAATTTTGGACCGGACCCATTAAACACAAGAATAGCCAAACCGAACAAACCGAATCGATTATCATGTTCGGTTTCGGTTTTGGCTAATTTTGGTTCTGTTTTGGATTTTTAAAATTTTGGTATCGATTTCGACTATTTCGGTACGGTTTAAACCGAATTTTCACCCCTAGAATGCTTAATGAAGTATACTAACCCTTGTTGAGAATCTGGAGACCAAGGACTTGATTAGAGGAAAATAGAGAAGTATAATCAATAGGGATTTTAAGAATTTTTAAAACATCAAAAAGAGGAAATAAAATTTAAAAAAAGAACAATAATGGTGGCAAATTGGGCTCGACTCATCAATCCGACCCTCCTTCTTAGACAGGTCTAGCTCAGGTCTAAAATTGACCAATATAAGTATTTTAATAAACGGGTTGGGTCAGGTTCAAGGCGGGTAAGCACTTAACCATTTAGTAAAAAAAAATAAAACCAGAGTAATTATATTTCTCAACTCACAAGTTAACAGAATTCAACTTGTCTTCTTCCTTTCCTCATCTTCTTCCTCTCCTTTAACATTTCCTACATCTCACCACCTCATGCTGCGGCCATCGTCACCTCCTCCACCTCCGTCACCGAAACCTCCTCTTGCGAACTCCTTCTTTGCAACCTCCACCTCTAAAGCCTCCTCCCGTGGCCTCCGTCACCGACGTCTCGTCTTGTTCTCTCTTTTCTTATTCTTTCGTATTTTAGATGAGATCCTTGCATATTTTGGAATTATTGGTTCAAATCAAAATTTTGGACAAAATCTAGTAAAATAATTCTTTTAATGTTCTTGCTAGAGAAAATGTAGTCTCTTTACGCACACTCTGTATAGTAAACATCATGATCTAGAAATCCTTAATCTTTTTCTTCTCACCGTCCTATCCGCAGTAGCCATTAGCCATCTCATTTACTCCCGAAAAAAAAATTAAATGGGTCAATTTGACCTGTATTTTTATGGGTTGGGTTCCGTGTTTGGGTTAAGCCCTAATAGGTGAACCCGAAAGTGACCCGATCTCACCAGATTGCCATCCCTAAAGAACATCCATACACGTCTACATCAATTTCAAGCTCCTAGTATTCTGGGAAACATGCACCAGTTAGTCGATAAGCATTTCACAAATTATTCCATTTGAACTATTGCATACACATGGGGCAATTCGATTTTTTTGAATTTGTATATAAGTCCTTTAAATATTTCATATTTGGAGTTAGGAACCTGAAATCTTGGTAATTGCAAATAAGTCTCCCAAATCCCCAACAACGTGAGATAAGAATCACCCAAGTCAACTCATATGATAAGAGAATACTTCGTTAACTTTAACAGGAATATTTCATTGACTTTAACAAAAATATTTATTTTCACCATTTTGCTATTTTCATCCTCCTCGTTCCTTCCTCATCCCAAATAATGGGTTACTCTGGAGCTCATGATTCGTGATGTGCTCAAGGGTTCTTGTTGAACTCATAGTAGACAACTAGTTCATGGGTTCTTCTTGAATGATAATATGGGCAATTATTGGGTTCATCGGGTAGTCAATTAACGGGTTCATGTCAATTAATGGGTTCATGAATAGTCAATGTTTTCTTCTTATAAGCATGGTCTCCTTTTGAGCTCATGGTAGACAACAAGGTCATGAGCTTTCTTGTGCTCATGATAGTAATGAGTTCATGGGTAGCAAATGAATTCTTCTTGGGTTAGGTTCCTCCTAAACTTGTCATAGGATTTCGAGGTTCATGGGTTCTTCTTGTGCCCATGGTAGAGAAAGGGAAATTGGTGGAAGCATAAAGGGCAAACTAGTAGTTTCATACTTTTAACATAATGGTTGGGTTAATTTTTAGATATTAGAGATGGAGGAGGTCTTCACTCATTTTGATTGGAATTTGGGATGCTTTTCTTCAATTACAAAGATTAGTGATACCTAACTCTAAATATAGAAGATTTAAGGGACATATATAAGAAAAAACTTCTTTTTTTAATGATTTTACAAGAATTTGAAAGCCTAGGCAGGTCAAATAAGTATATGGAATCTCATCATCCATACAATCATCCATACACAACAATTGGTATTTCATACCATAACATATGAACGGAACGGTAAGAACTATAATTCTTATCCAGTATATGAACCATAAAATGAGCTTCTTTTGTTTTTGACACTCTGTGTACATAGAAAAAGGAGTTGAATATTCTACAAACCCATAAGTACCATAAAATTCTAGTTAAATTCAATACGAATGTAAACGAAAGAAACCCGCGGCTCAAACTAATGAAGTGTAAAACAAGATATACAAATTACAGGTTTTGTAACAAATTACCATATCCAATCTTCTCAAGCTTTGAGGCTGCTAGTGTGAAAGCTTTCGATATATGATAAATAGCCCTACCCTGAAACAAGAGAAGATTGGTAATAAGAGGAAAACACATCGAGACGCAAATTAAGCAGTTTCAATTACAAGGTTTTTAGTAAGCTACTTTATTTCTCCTTAAATTGAATCTTACCAAATGTCCATCCTATTAAGAAAATAAATATAATTGTTGGGTTGTACCAACTAAAGCACACAAGAAATAACATACCATCAGGAAATCACACTCTCAAAGTCCCTGGTTACCCTGCCAATAATAATATTGATGCTTATTTACATGATGCAAGTAGTTGCCTTCAAAATATTTATCAACACAACATTCTAATTGTGTTATCTTGATTGCTTTGGCAGTAGGTACCAGTTCAATCAAGGATGCTGTAACATTTTATCAATTCACTTCTCACCAAATAGTAACCTACTTTGGTAGAGCTTGAGCATAAATTTAGCCTAAAGATATTTAAGCCTAATTCTATAGGTCATGCTATTATTTTTTCCCAGTTTATATAATAGGGATTAGACATTTAAGTTTATGATCACTCAGTTCAGTAACTCATATGATAATTGATTTTTCACTTTCTATGTAAACAAGGATTTGACAGCAAAAGTTTGACTTTTCCTAAAGTTAGCAAATTGGTAACTTCTTGGCTTTAGTTGGCTTTGTGCCATCAAACACAACTTATTTAGAAAATAGGCCAAATCCACATGCTTTATTTAATCAACAATTGATTTAACGGTCTACCTATAGTTTAACTAGAAGATTGACAAGTAGATGTCTGAGGCTTACAATGCGAGCAGAAAACACATTGCAGAGCTGTGGCGCCTGATAAATTGATCCATCAAGTACGTAATAAGTAAGCATCGGCGTAACCTTCTCAGGTCCATCCCTCTTCTGCTTCCTTATAACAAATAAGTGGGGCTCCAACACCTCACTCAGCATGTACTCAATCCCAGTCATCTTCCTACACCAAAAGCTCAATTCACTTGCATAAATTCCTAATAAAAAAAAGACAAAAGGATGTAGGGATAGGATTTAGTTATCATCCTTAATGAAATATTAAACCTAGGGTTTCAACTCATTTTCAAGCAAAAGAAAGAAATAGAATTCAGGTTAGGTTGCTTATCATCCTACCACCCAATCCTTTCTTTAGGTTTTTGAAGCCTTATATTCATTGACACAACACTCCATGGATCCAAGAAAGAATTAAAAAATAAGGTTATATAGTCGATTATCTTCCTACAGAAAGGCAAGACGCCAATAAAAGGAACATTTTGGCTTGTTTCTATCTTCAACGACACAAACCCTTGGGTACCAAACCAAAATTTAAAAAAAAAAAAAATCAAAGGGCTACGGTCGCTTATCCCCCTACAAAACAAAAACAAAAAAAGGGAAAATGACTCTAGGTTTCTGTAGGAGGTAAAAGAAACCAAGTGAGAAATAGAGTGAATTAAACTTCCTAGACCCAAAAACTCTTTTTGTTCTGTGCAAAACTGAACCCTACAGTTCAAGAAAAATAAAAAACAAATTTGCATCTATTATATTCCTACACCAAAACCCTGATTTTGTGAATCATACAAGCAAAACCCTATCTTTGCTTTAGGTTTCAATAAAGCCCCTATATTCAATGTCAAAACCGTAAGGGTCTACTTGGCAATAGTATTTTTATTGGTTTTGGAGGATTTTTGAGCCGGACGTTTATGAAGTGTTAAAAAAAATCTTGCTTGGTAATTTTTTTAGCCATTGGTTATGGTCGGCTCTAAAAGCCTCCAAAACCAGTGTACTGTAATTTTAGGTGTATTTATAAACACACCAAATCGGGATGTTTTGAGGGTTTCTATTTTTTTTATTTATATCATTATCAAAAACATAGCTACAACTACTAATATCCTACCATATTTCTTCTTTCTCATATTTGTTTCTCTTGGGGTCCAATCTGATGGCTACTTCCTTTAAAAGGTGAGTTTTTTAAAATTTTACGGTCCATTTGATGTAGTAATGAATGTTTTACTCTCAATATTTATGATTTACTACTACAAACCATTTTATGCTTGCAAGTTATATGAGTTTATAAGGTATTATTTGGGAGGGCAATGATATAATCTTTCTTCGGAAGGACTTTTGTTCATATATATGTGTATAAGTAGTTTTATTATTTTAAAAACCTTTCGGAATCGCTCGTTAATGAATTACCAAGCATGGGTTAGATTGTTTTAAAAGCAGCTACTTAAAACCGTCCAAAATTGGACCCCTCATAACCGTAATCGGTACTTTAAAAACACCTCATGACTGTTACCCCAACAATTGCCAAACAGACCCTACGGATTCGAGGAAATAATCAAAATTAAACCATAACTCAATACAAATAACGAAGCATGGATACTGCACGCGTATCGGACACACTACGGATACTCCATGATACAACAGGACACACAAAAATAGGTGTTGCGTCCGTGTCATGTTATATCCGTCACTCGTGTCCGTGAAACATATCAAATAATAATTTAGCTTGTTTTTAACACAAAGGCATAGTGTTTAAAGGAAACACTCAAACTAGGTTAAAAAGTTACTTATCGTCCTACATAAGAAACACCAAAATATTGGCAAAGACAAATAGATTCTGTTTTCTTACACCAAAACCATACTTCAACGAATTAAATTTAAAATAATAATAACAATTTCAACTAGTAAACCATACTGATCCAATAAAAGAATCAAAACTAGACTTATATAGTCAGTTCTCTTCCTAGACCGAATGCAAAAAATTCCAATTCAAATAATATGGACACTCCAAATCAGTGTCATATCCGTGTCGCGTCCAGACACTGCAAAGTACACCAGGAAACACCAAAATAGGTGTTGACGGTCTCTATCATGCCATATTTGTGTCCATCTATGTTGCACAGATACGTACAAACACGTTTCAGACACCGGGACAGGGATTCAACACCTAATTTGCCGTCACGATGCATTTGAAGTGTCTGTGGCGTGTCCTATACGTGTCCGACATGGCACAGCACATACGCATAATACAACTAATGTTCTGCAGATACCAAACCACAGGAATCCAATAAAATAAAAATAAAAATATCGAAAATTAGGGTTAAGGATAGGTTACGAGAGATGGGAGAGATCGAGCGGGTGGATGGATCTGGAGCGAAGCTGCTCGTTGTTGCACGTCCAGTCGTAGAACGGAGAGAGGACGAAGTAGTCGAAGACGTAGGTGCGGTCCAGAGGGAAGGAGCTGAGCCAAAGGGGATCCCGGAAGCATATCCCGGTCATGTCCGTCCCCGGCGGCGGCGGTAGGCCGACCGCGGCCGGGTCGAAGCTGGGGTTTCCGGCAGCCGGAGGAAGGGGCGTCGTCGCCATGTCGACTCCCTTCTTCTTCAATGGGGTTTTACAGAGAGAAAAAATGGAAGGGACCTGTAGTTTTTTTATATATATAAAAAATGGAAGGGACCTGTAGTTAAAAAAACATTTATTGGATTAAAGCCCCTTATTTTTGGGCTAATTATATGGGCACATCCAAAAATGATTATGACTAGCTCATTTTAAACTTTGGTTTATTTACAAGTTTACCATTAAAGAAAGTGATCATGGCTATTCCATTCTTTGGTATAAAAGTCAATTTTTCTAATTTTGCTCTTCTTCCTCAACTCATCCAAGAAGAGGAATTGAACAAGAAGAACAAGAGAAAGAAGAAGAGGAAGAAGAACAACAACAACAAAAAATGAGAATTTCGATAGGATTTAAACCCTAATTTTCTTCCTCAACTCATCCTCACTCTCTCCAAGTACAATGGGGTTTAAACCATAATTTTCTTCCCATTTCGATTTTCAATTAATGGAGAAGAAGAAAATGAGAAGAAAACACCCAAAAATTAAACCCTAATTTTTTTTCTCATTTTCAATTTGATGGCACCCAAAGGCTCCTCATAATGTACAAACCCTAATATTGGTGGAAACCATAATATTGTTGTTTCAACTAGTGTAAACAAGGACTGCTCGATTTTCTGGCAGTCCTACAAACTGAATGGACTGCCAGAAAAATGGACAGTCCTTTGTTTCACATGCTGTGACTTAGGACTGCCCAGTTTTCTGGCAGTCCACTCAGTTTGTAGGACTGCCAGAAAAATGGGCAGTCCTAAGTTTCACATGTTGTGACTTAGGACTGTCCAGTTTTCTAGCAGTCAATTCAGTTTGTAGGACTGCCAGAAAAATGGGCAGTCCTAAGTTTCACATGTTGTGACTTAGGACTGTCCAGTTTTCTGGCAGTCCATTCAGTTTGTCGGACTGCCATAAAATTGGGCAGTCCTTGTCGACGTGGAGTTTTCTCGTCGTTCATACTTGGGTTTAATTTAAATGGATAATTTTCTACTCCGAATGTAGTTTAATTCATTCAAATGGGCTACAAAGAATTGAAATAAACAATATAATTGATGCTTGAATTTTTAAATTAATTTCTAGGGTTTTGGAAATAAATTGAGAAAGAATTTGAGTGCTTGAATTAATTTCTTCAAAAGAGGAGGATGGTGGAGGAGAAGTGGAAGATGTTGGGGATTTAGGAGTTGTGGATGAGAAGATGAAGATGTTGGGGATTGATGAGAGGTGGAGGAGAAGAGGAAGAGGAAGAGGAAGAAGAAGAAGATAGGGGTGAGGGTTTTGGAAGAGAGAAAATATATTTTGCAAATGAAGGAGAAAAAATAGGTTTGGAGGGGGGAGGAATTTGGGATAGCCATGTATCAAAAATTTGGGCTAGTCTTGTGAAAAACAAAAAAAATTGGACTAGCCACAATAAGTTTTGGATGTGCCCATATAATTAGCCTATTTTTGCTGTGGTAGCTATTCAAATTTTTGCAAATTCCATTAGTTTAGAGCAATATGATTTAATACTATTATATGGATATATAAAATAAAACAAAATAACGGGTTATTTAGTTTATGGTCTCATATATATATATATATATATATATATATATATATAGAGAGAGAGAGAGAGAGAGAGAGAGAGAGAGAGATCTTCTCATACGGGAATAACTTAGGGGACAAACTTACGGGATGAGAAAATACACGTACGGTTCTCTTCTAAATATCTTCCTCTTAAAAAAAATTAAACATTTCCTTTAAAAAAATAAACTTATCTCTATCTTAAATATAAGTCTATTTATCTTTTAAATAGTGAGAGATTTACTTATTAATTTTAAAACTAGAGGATGATAAGTCAACTTTATATATATTTAAAATAGAGATAGATTTTTTTAAAAAAATCTATCTTTAAAAATAAATACAACTTTAAAAATTATATTTAAAAATGTTAATTTTAATGTTAATCTTAATACTAATATTAATTTTAATATTATTTTTTATGTTAATTTTTTGGTGTTAATGTTAATGTTGATATTAATTTTAATTTCAACATTAATGTTAATTTTAGTGATAAGTTTAATGTTAATTTTAATATGAATATTAATTTTAGTTTTAACATTAAAATTAAAAATTAATATTGAAATTAATATTAATAATATTATTAAAATTAATTTTAATTTTAATATTAACATTAACATTAAAAAACTAATATTAAATTTAAAATTAAAATTAAGATTAATATTAAGATTTAGATTAAGGTTAAGATTAAGATCAAATTTAACATTAACTTAAACATTAAAATTAATGTTAAAATTAAAATTAATATTAATATTAATATTAATATAAAGATTAACATTAAAATTAATATTTGAAATACAATTTTTAAATGTATATTTATTTCTGAAGATAGATTGTTTTTAAATATATCTATATCTATTTTAAAAAATAAAAGAAATAATTTATCTATCTCTATTTTAAAAAAGAGATAAGTCTCTCTTTGTTTAAAAATAAATAGATAAGCCTTATTGTTTAAGATAGAGATATTTTGTTTTTAAAAGGAGATATTTAAATTTTTAAAGAGGAAGAAATTTAGAAGAGAAACATACGTATACTTTTATGGGCGGATATTTTTTTTAAAAAATTCTATCCGTAAGAAATTCTTCTATCTTGTAAACTTTTTCCGTATAAGAAGGGGGCTATATATATATATATATTTTGGAATAGTAACAACTTTATAAAAAAATTAATGAAATAATTGAGACTACAACCTCTCTACCCTTACCAATGATCTCTACAACTCAATCCTATGAACATCTCATAAAGGAGACATCCTCCTGAATACCAAGTTCTAAGGACTTGACCGTATTACTCAAACCTTCAAACACCCTTCTGTTCCTCTCCCGCCAAATGTGCCAGACCGTACATTGGAGTCGAGCCCTGGCTCTAGCATATCCCTGGGAGCTGGAAATCTTGATCTTCTCAATCCCTAAAATAATGTCCTCCAACGATCTGGAATCACTGCAACCAATGCCTAGAGTCCTGCACTGACCCTGCCAGACTCCCCAGCTAAAATTGCATTGAAAGAATAGGTGAGTGTGGGACTCCAACTCCCTGGAGCAGATAGGACAAAGCTGGCCGTCCACCCTTAACCCGAATCTATGTAACCTATCTCTAGTGAGGAGCCTCTTCAACAAAACTTTATACAAGCTATGATTGAATTTAGGAGCCACCTCCCTAGTCCAAATAATACTGTGCCATCTAAACTTCTCGCGCCTATCTCTGAACCTGTCGTAGACCTTCTTCAACGAGTATATGTCGTTGTCCGAGGCCGCCCTGTCACGACCCGCTACCCAAATTGTTGGGCCAGGCCGAGTCATGCCCAGCCTACGTTGAGATAAAACGTAGTAAGCTGTTCTAAAGACAACAGGATAAGACTAAATGTGCTAACAGTTCTATAAGTGGAATAAAGTCATAAATGCTCCAAACATAAAAGTCGTCTCATATATAGAAATAAGTCCAAAGTACAAGTGATCTGAAATGTAAAACTGGATACATGTCCAGTTACAAAATATGTAGCCTAATACATGACTACTCTCAAACTGTCTAAAGCAAAAAGACAACTAGACGAGGTTCCCCGCAGGAACATCCTCGTAAAGCAAAGCCGGGTCCTCGGCAGTATCTCCATAATATGTGTCGCAGAGTAACTCCTCCTCAGTAAGGACACCTACAACGTTATCCTGTCAGGACGGAAGCAAGTACTGAATCTAACAAACATATAATACTGATCATGTGATGAAAAGAAATGACATATCAAGTTTGTTCAGTTTTTAGGTACATTTTATCATGGCAATAGATATTCATTTTAAAGTTTAAAACTGTAGTAGGTGAGTGATCAGTCAATAGGTAATCAGGATGTACAGCGGTACATATCAATTTTCTGATGTGCACATACGTACACATAACGGCATCGGTGTATATCCATACACAAACGCGGGACCAGACATACGACACAGATACATATAGAATGTAACGGTGCTCGGTAAATACATACGGAGAAGGGGGTCATGATCACGTACACTACTAGCAGTTTCCCCTTAACCCGTTATTTAAGCATGTGGGAGATATGAGATACGGTATAAACATGGTAGAGACTGTAAGTAATACAACATGTAAAGTTCTAACTTGCTATCCCAAGGATCAGTATTTAACATGGTTGGTAAATCACAGTTTATTGTTTATAGCAGTATGTAAAGTTCGTAGAAAGTACTTGCCTCTAGCAAAGCAAAGCAAAACAAGCTGCGATAAAAGTGCTATGGATGTCCGGTAACTCGTCACTGTAGAAATAAATACATAAACTTAGCTTTTAAACTAAGCTAAAATACTAGGACACTAATTGGTGCGACACGACTTGTGACTGGGCACCTAGCCAAAATGATGACTTTGGCATAGGAGACCAATGTGGGGTGACACACTACTTTAACTAACTTTCTAGGGTCTTTACACTAGTGAGGGGTGGGGTTCAACACGGCTAAAACTCAAAATAACACAAAAAGCTATAAGTCGTAATTAATCAATAAATAAATCAAATGATCATTGTGTTCTAACAATTTTAGAGATAGACAAAAAGCCTAGTTTTACTTAAAGTAAAGTACCAAAGTGATCCTTGTTAATCATAGAAATTTATTATAATTTTTCTGGAATTTATTAACCAGAACAAGTATTTTATAAAAATCAGTTTTCCTAAGTATACAGAAAATGAGTTTTGGTTCCACAAGCCAAACTAGTGGCAAAACAGTAAATTAAATACTACAAAAATTATACTAAATTAGCTAAAGTAACATAGTATCTAAATACTATTTTTCCAGAATTTTAACAGTACTCTAAGTATTTTCAGAAATCCAAAAACAGTATTGCACACAATTGAAATTAATTAATTAATTATCTGCGTATTTTTGTCCATGTATATAATTTGAACCAAAGTTCAAATACAGGACCCAAGGCTATGAATCAAGTCCAATATGACTTGTACAGGTCTTGAATGCGTGAAAACACATTTGGGCCCAAAAACTCATGCTAGACTTGGACACCAAATGGTTGCAGTAATTTAATTACACTAAAATACAAATTGGTAAAAAGTGCAAAATAAATATTAATATTTTAATAAGACAAAATTATAAAAATATGATAAGTATATTTACATAGAAAAATAACTTACTCTAAGTATAGTGAAATACATATGTAAAATGGTATACATATATAATAATATATATATACATAAATATATGGATATTTACATAATGGATATATATATGTTAAAATATTACATATATATATATATATATATATATATATATATATATATATATATATATATATATATATATATATATATATATATATATATATATATATGTGTGTGTGTAAGAAAATACCTAACCATAAAATATATATATATATATATATATATATATATATATATATATATATATATATACATATATATATATATATATATATATATATATATATATATACATATATATATATATATATATATATATATATATATATATATATATATATACAAATAATGTATACATATACATATAATAGTATATATATATGTAATAATATATATATACACAAGAAAATATATACATATATATATATGTACATATGTGTACACAATACATATATATATATATATATATATATATATATATATATATATATATATATATATATATATATATATATATATATATATATATATATATATATATATATAAAGTACTAAAAAAGAAGTATATATATATATATAAGAAAAAACAGCATATATATACATAATATAGTATATATAATAATACATATATTTATATACAAATATATGTATACATATATATAATTATATATAAAACAAAACAAAAAGAAAAAGAAAAAGGAAAAGAAAAAGGAAAAGAGATAACAGCACACAGGGGGGGCTCGAACCCTGCCCACAGAAAGGGGGGGTTTAATACTGCTGCGCTGGCCAGTGGGCCAGTTGGCCCACTGTGTTAGGATTAGGAGTAGGTTAAGTTTATTTAGGTTTTAAGTGATTAAATGATAAAAAAAATATAATACAGTCCTGTGTCCTGACAGTTAGGGACACAGGTATTTACGTGTCTGGGTCGATTCGACACGCACGACACGAGTTTCACGTGTCCAGTTCCACACTCGTGCTCGCCAGGACACGGCGAACAACATAGGTGGACACGAGCCTCACACGACACGGTTTGACACAATTACTCACGTGTCCGGTCGTCGAAGGGGGGTTTCGGGGGTCGTGGACGGCGGAGGAGACGTCGGGATGGCGGCGCTCCGGTGGCGCTGCACTCAGCTCGTCGGGGCGCGTCGAATGGTGGCGGTTGTGGGCGGTGGCGCTCGTCGGGGGGGCTGGACGAGCGTTCGTCGGAGCTAGGGCTACGGCTAGGGTTTTTCGCCGGAGTTGGGGCTCTACGGTGGTCGGGGGTGTTCGTGGTGGTCGTGGTGGGTTAGGGCTCGGTCTGGGGTATCGAAGGGGGGGTTTTATAAGGGGTTAGGGCGGTTCTAGGTCGGTCGGGGCAGCCGAAAATGGCGGGGGGTCAGCCGACGTCGAGTCGTCGGTCAGTCGGGGGCAGGGATGGGTAGGTTAGGGTTTTCAGTTTGGCCCCCTAGTTTTAGGAAATTGCACACAGGCCCCTAACAGAGTATGAATGCAAATATAATTTGCATTCCACATATTAAAACAATTTAAATAATTACAAAACCGTATTAAAATAATTCTAATAATTGCAAATTAATATTTAAATATTTAAATAAATTACAAAATGATATTTTTAATATATAAAATTCATTTAAAAATTTTAGAAAAATTTCTAAAAATCTAAATAATTATTTTAAGGCTAAATTGACACTAAAAATTAATTAACACTAATTAAAATGAAATTTGAAAAACAGGGGCTTACACGCCCACATCCAGAAATCCTTGGAGGCTTCTCTATCAATAGGAATCCTATTGATGACTCTCGACCACCTGCCAAACACAGACCCCGTTGGGATGAACCAGGACCCATTGTGAATGAGGGAGCTTACCTTCTCAGAAATGTTCCTGATACTGTGCAGATTCATCTCGACACGATCCACGATACTCGACTGCTCTAGCCAGGGGTCTGTCCACACATTAGCCTCAGCACCATCGTAAATGACCCGACGAATGCATGACTTTAGCCTTTCCCTTTGCTGCAAAATAGCTTTCATCGTAACAGAAAAGTTGGAATTACTTTGCATTGTCCAGAAGGTCTCGTTTCTCAGGTATTTGCCTCTCATCCACGAAGCCCATAAGGAGTCGCCATCAATGAATCTCCACGAGAGCTTTAAAGCAGCCATCTCCTTGAGAGTGGACAGGGAAGGGAGCCCCACTCCACCTTCGTCCTTCGGACGACAAAGCTCCTTCCAAGCCACTGCCTGTACACCTCCTTTCCAGATGAATCTAGCGCACATAGACTCAATCCTCTGAATCGTTTGCTTAGGTAGAATGAACACCTGGAACCAAAAGGCAATCATAGAGTTAACCACTGACCTGACTAGCTCTAGACGACCTCCGAACGAAAGAAGTTGGGCTTGCCAACCTTCAAGCCTATTCTCCACCATTTGGACTAGATTTTCGCAATCCGAGTGTCTAACATAGTTAATGTTCAGTGGCACCCTGAGATGTCTAACCGGAAGGGTCCCAATATCGACCTATAACATTGATCCCCATCTAGTCTTCGCAGCACACGTCCTGTTGAAGAAGATATCACTCTTGTCTTTATTCAGCTTCAGCCCAGTGGCCATCTCGAACTTATTCAGGATGTCTAGCAAAGTCTGGATCCCGCTGTCAGTAGGCTTCAAGAAAACTAATAAGTCGTCTGCATAGATTAAGTGAGTGACTGTAGTCTTAACTAGCTTGTATATCGGGATCAGCTCCCCCGCATGAACAACAACCTCCATAAGACACGAGAAGTATTCCATAACCATCGAGAAGAAATATGCCGAGAGGGGATCACCCTGTCTCAACCCTCTATTACTATGGATGAAACCTACCGGACGACCACGAACCATAATAGAGAAGGAAGGAGTGGAGATACATTCGAAAATCCTACTAACCCACCATTGATCGAATCCCATAGCCTTCATGATATGAATCACAAACTCCCTATCAACCGAGTCGTAAGCCTTCCTTAGGTCGAGCTTAACACAGGCTTTGTCACTCCCTTGCTTATTGAAGTCCCTAACAAGCTCGTTCGCCAAGAGACTATTCTCCGCAATGCTTCTCCCCTTGATGAATGCTGATTGGTTCGGAGAGATCAGCCCAGGCAGCAGATTCTTCATGCGTCTTCCCATCAGATGCGCTATAACCTTGTAGATGTAGTTACAGCAGGAGATAGGCCTGAAATCATTTAGGGAGGACGTACCTGTTTTCTTCGGGATAAGCGAGATAAAGGTGTGGTTGATTTGCTTCAATAATTTACCCGTACGGAAGAAATATCTGACCGCTTCCAGGAAGAGTATCTTCACCGTATCCCAATGTCTGATGAAGAATCCCGCCGAGAAGCCATCAGGGCCTGGAGACTTGTTTGGATTGGATGAGAGAACAATGTCCTCGAGCTCCTTGAGTGAAACGACTTCATGTAACCTAGCATCGGCCTCTTCAGTGACCACCCGCTTGCTAACAACCACTGGAGGGATTTGCTTATGAACATCTCTATTGTACAATACAGTGAAGAAGTTGACGACTTCCTCCTTTAGATCTATAGGGTTGTCTACCCTCTTGCCGTTCTTACCAATGAGCATGGCTATTTGATTGTGACTCCGTCTAGCTTTCACGATCCCGTGGAAGAATTTTGAGCAGCTGTCTCCATCCTTGAGCCAATCGCATTTGGCCTTCTATTTCAGATTGATTTCCTCGATCATATTAAGTTTACTGACCTGCTCATTCAGTTTGGATTCAAGCTCAAGACTATCCTTTGTATTGGATATCTAATTGCTACGCTGAATCTGATCAAGCTGCTTGCTAATTTCATTCAGTGAAGTCTTCGGGAGCCTGCCATGCCATGCCTTGAGGTTGGTTTTGACATTCTTAAGTTTCGAAGTCAATCAATATTGACTGAAGCCAGAGTACTGAGACCGCCATCCGTTTAGCACGGCTTCGGAGTACCCATCCATGAGAGCCGAGTAATTATAGTATTTGAAAGGGGGAACACTGCCCTGAATCGCCGAGGAAATCCACCGTAAGCGGAGAGTGATCACTGGTCCCGGAAGGATGACCTGTGACACTAATGTCAGGGAATGAATTAAACCAGAAGTTGTTACCTAACGCCCTGTCGATATTGGATTCAATTCGCCTCACTGGTGATTGATTGCTCCAAGTCATCTCTATCCCGAGCCTGTGAAGATCGGTGATCCCAGCCTTGATGGCGCAATTCTGGAGATCATCGAGAATGAAGTTCGGGACCGGCCTCCCACCTCTTTTTTCGTTCTTGGACATGACAGCGTTGAAATCCTCCATGAAGAGGAGAGGGAGGGAAGAACCCAGACCAAGACTGACCTCCACAATGTCTTTTTACATGGAAGTCCTGAGCCAGCGATTGTTGAACCCATAGATAGCTCCCAACAGAAATTTCATACCCCCTGTTGTTTGCCATTAAAATTCTTTGATTGCAAATTTCAATACAAACAGAACAGTGTTACAATATAGGACTTAGACATAGTCCTAGGAGTACACTTTTGTTTAATCTGGGTTCCTTGTGCCAATGGAGTGCGTGGTAATGCGTTGACTCCGTCGACGATCTGACGACGGTTATCGGTTCTCTGAAGGTCTGGATTGCTCTGGGTGCTGGAGCTTGCTGAGAGGAGGAAGACGTTGAGTGTCTGTATCTGCCACTCTGGTGGTACGAAGTCTCTGTCTGTTCGCTGTGGCGGTTGATATGTATGCATGTAGATTGGTCCGTGTGTGTGTACAAGAAGGAAATGATCCCTCTTTTATAGTTTTGTAGGCTGGCTGCTCATGTGCGCATATATAGGATGCGCCTGTACACGGAGACGCCACGTGTTGATTGCTGATGGAGGCGCATGGACGATGCGCCCTGATCGAGGGGGTTGACTTCTTCATGTTGCTGTTGTGAACCGGCACGTAGCGGAGAAGAAGATCTTTCTGTTGCTGAGATCTTGGATGAGTTGAGTCAAAGGACACGTGTCTTCGACCCATGGCTCGAAGATCTCGGATTTGGTGGGGAGAATGATCTGGTAGGATGCGTCTAGGATTGGGCGCATAAGGAGACTTTGGCTCGTAGCCTTTAGGAGTCACGAACCATTCTGGGTGCATGGCTTTTGAGGCGCATACAGAGCTTCAGTAGTGATTTTACTCCTGTCTTTTGGGATCAGGGAAAAGTCTGGGGCGCATGGCTTTTGAGGCGCATGCAGAGTTGTAACAGTGACTTTCCTTTTGTCTTTAGGGATCAGTGAAAAGTCTGAGGCACACAGCTTTTGAGGCGTATGCAGATTTGGGTGCATGGCCGCAGAGGCGCATGCGAGATGGTTGGGTGGCTACGTGGCAGTAGCCGTCGGAGGGAAGTAATGATGATGCTGACGTTGGCGATGCTTTGTCTTCTGAAAAAGCTGTCGACTGTTCAGACTTTGGGAGGCGTGCTGCCAACTCTGTCAGTTCAGCATTTAATGTTTGTGACATTCGATGGACAGCTGAGTGGACGCGTCGGTTGGCGTTCCACTAGGCGTATGGGGATGCATGGGGGCGTATCCCCTGTGATGCTCTTGGTACTGAAGGGCGCGTCTATGTGATGCGCTTGATGTTAAAGGGCGCGTCTGTGTGATGCGCGGTCTGGCCGGTGCATCCGCTTCGTGAGACGTCTTTGATGGTGCAACTGTTACGTTCTTCGAGTGCTTTAAATAGCCGTTTTGACTTGGCTGAATTCGAAGCGTCCGGTTCATCCATTTAATGCAAATTTATTGCACGAAATTCGGAGAGCCATCCACTTGGCGTATGGGTTTGATTTGCCCGGCCTATAAATAGTGGCATGGAGAGAGGGTTTGCCTCTCGTTCTCTCACATCTTTCCGACATGAACTCGTTTACTCGAATGCATTCTGTTGACGAGATACTCCCGAGGGTGAAGATGCGACGCAATGTTTTCATTGATGCACTTGAAGGTGACTGTTACATCCAAAAGTCGGAGTCGAGGGCTTCTGAGGCAGGCAGAAGGTGCCTGTTGCATCCAAAGATAGGGATGTACGAGCCTCGTCTCCGTTGTGCAGGAAGAACCGCAGATCAAAATTGCGGTGCCCTGACCGTCTTCCTCGAGCTTTGGCGAGCTCCTTCTCTGCGTGGGTGTTGCCCATTCTGGTTGGAAGCTGCTCCTTTAGCCGTGGGTCGATTGCGGTGCTCTTCTTTTCCTTTGGCTTTTGGATGGGGAGGTTAATTGCCACCCTCGTCCTGCTCGGCCATGTGAGCCTGGCTGGAAGGATGGCACATAACTGGGTTGCTGAAGGGATGCACATAACCGAGCTGCCCAAGGGATGCACATAACTGAGGATGCACATAACTGAGCTGCTGAAAAGGATGCGCCTTGCTGAGGGCGCATGGTGGGATGTGTCTGGCTGAGGGCGCATGTTGATTGTTGCACCTACTTGAGGGCGCATATTGGCTGCTGACTGTAGACTTAGGATCTTTTCTTTGTAGAAATTCTCCCTTGTACAGTCTTTCTTAGACATGTAATAGACTTTTATATGTTAAGTAAAAAGTCCTCTTTCAATGTTGCTTTTTGCTGTGAAGCACTTTGTCCAAACTTTGGCACATGTAGTCTGGCGCATAGACTTTCTGGTTCTGAAATTCCATGCTTCTACAAGACCCCCTTCAAAGTTTTCAAAACTTTTGGAATACTTTGAATAAGAAGCATGGTAGTGGAGGCGCATGACCGTCAGGGCGCATAGATACTCCGCGCGTCAGTGCTGGGCGCATGCTCCGCTCAGTTAGTGCAAATAATGACGCATCGGTAACCTAAAAAAGATTAATGATGATCTTTTTTGGTTTTATTTGTGGTTATCTCTTCACAGAACCCGAGGCGACGGCTGAGATCACACATCATTGGTTCACGCGTGCGACCAAGCCCTATAAATAGGCGAGAGATGGAGAGAGAGAGTTCTTCTTCTCCTTGCTTTTTTAGAGTTCTTCTTCAAAAACCCTAACTTTCCTTCTCTCAAAGAAATGGCTCCCAAGACTCCTCGTGGCGGTGCTGGCAAGGGAAAGGAGCCGGTGGAGTATGCCGAGGGGGATGCCCCTATCACCATTGTGACTCCGGCCGACGTTCGCCCCGCTGTGACGGGTGGGTGTCGTCTTTTCCACTACTTTCTTTGTTCCGACGGTCTTTGGATCATGCGACTGAGTTGACATGCCCTAACTCTCTTCTGCCGACGCGCATGGACTTCTGTCCTCGCCGAGGTTTCACTTCGCCGACGTGCATATGTTTAGGCCTTTATCATGCACCGAGGTTTAACTGCGGACGCGCATGGGTTTACACCCTGAATGCGTCGAAGCCTTTGCTGACGCGCATGGGTTTACGCCCTGATGATGCGCCGAAGCCTTTCACTGAGGCGCATGGGTTTACACCCTGATGATGCGCCGAAGCCTTTTACTGAGGCGCATGGGTTTAAACCCAGATGATGCGCCAGGTTACTTTGACACACCTTGTCTTTTTGCCTGACCTTTGATTTTTGTTGTGCCAGTATCGATGACGATTTCGTTGCTGAATGAGGTCCTTCTGGATGCTTCCCTTTGTCAAATGGGAGTTGATTTTGATGAGGCGGTTGTCAACCCTGCCAAGGGTGTTATCTTACAGGATCAACCTCCTGAGAGGGTGCTGCAGATCCAGAACCAGTTGCCGATTTTCCTCCAGAGCATGATAGAGAGCGAAAAACTGAAATCTGCTGAATCCGAGGATGTGACCTTCTTGAAACCCGCCTTTTTGTTCGACGACCGCCTGATCTCCACGGAAGCGAAGATACTGAAGGTCAAAGAAGACTGGTTCTTTTCTGCCAAAGGCATGGTGCTGTACATACGACAACTTGACCGCCAGTTGCCGCTGACAGCCTTCTATCGTTTAGCTTCGAAGAGAAGGATGCCCTGGGATCTTACTCCTTCTCAGGAAGGGGCCCTAGGAGGTGCTCTTTCGATTGATGCTACCTCGAATCAGAGGGATACCCTATCTGCTTCACGAACCGGTCCCTCATTCAGTTGCCGAACTTTACGTCCCGAGAGCCTCTACAGTGAAGTCCCAACTGACACTTTTGCCTTCAATGCTTCAACCTTCGCGAGTCGGATGCTGACATCGAGGGTCATGTATCCGAAAGGTAGCTTTAGGGTCGAAGGTTGGTGTCATCATATCTCGAGGTGGGACGAGTTGACCACTTGGGTGCTTTCGAAGTTCAAAGCTGAGCTTAAGGAGATTGGGCTGACAGCCGCTATCCATGCCACGCAGGCTGGCGTGGATCTCAATAAGCCTATGTTCCTTACACTCTTGGAGTTGTTCAATACCCAGACTGGTACCTTCTACACTCCCGTAGGGGAGTTGGGGTTGGCTCTCCATGAGATGTACGAAGTGTCCAAGCTTCCCTGGGGCTCAGAGCCGTACGAGAAATATTTCCCATCAAATGAAGAGATCCAGGTTCTGGAAAATAAGGACTCGGAGATGATGGCCGTTTTCAAGGAAGTGGCGAGCCATCATTATTTGATGCATCGGAAGGACAAAGTCAAGACTCAGCCTCATGTGACTGCTTGGAGGGATTATGTTTTCAAGCAGGATTTGGCGGACCCTTCGAGGATCCGATTTACGACTCTGCAAGGGCTGAAACCTGCGGAAGTGACTTCTGAGATAAGCCGGCTAGACGAGAGGACTCCTCGTTCCAATGAGGATGGCGAGAACGCGTATAGCTGCTTCTGGCACTGTGCGCACCGGATGTCGTCTAAAGCGGTGCTGACAGCATACTTGATGATATGGCTCCGAGATTGTGTGTTTGCGGGCAGATCTGGTGCAGTGGAGAGGGTACACCGGAACCTTATTTTGCCTGTCGTAAATGTCACGACCCGCACCCGCTTTTCGGACGCGATCTCGTGAGCAAGCCAGCTACGTATCGTGCAGACTCCAGCCCGACTCGAGCACGTATAAGCTGTCAAGGTCATGGGTATCATCTCTAATCTAAACTATATCTCAATCCACATGAATCATAATAACAAGAATGAACAAGTATGGGTCATGGTCTGCAGCCCATTAGCATATTGTTCGACTAGACTCCAAAAATGACATGAGTCTATAAATAAGCAGAGTATAGCATGGTACTGAATATAAAGCACGAAAAGATAGTAAAGAAATATCACAAGAAAATACCTGTATCAAACATCGCAATCCTCTACCATCCTGTTCTGCTAACTAACTCCATGCAATCGCTAAACCTGAAGAGATCATCAGATCCTCAGAGGACTAGCAAGATACATAAAACATGCCACTATGACAGTAAATAATATGTATAAAGGGAATAACAGAAATATGACACTCTACTTCTAAACCAATACATGATAACGCAACATCAAGGACAATGTTCAACACTTGGGCTAATAGACAGAGTACCATGACAATCGTAGCTCATCCGAAACTAACGACCAACAGAATAATCACAATCGCATCTCCTCCGAGAATAACGACCAACAGAATATCACAACCGTAGCACAAAACTAACGGCCAACAGAATATCAAAACCGTAGCACGAAACTAACGGCCAACAGAATAATCAATACAACCGAAGCTCATCTGAACTACCGGCCAACAGAAACTATCATATAGCCCGCATGCCTAGTAACTGTCCTCTATGTCACAAGGAACTATACAGGTGCCAAGTCAAGTACAACTAACAAGTCAAGACATGTCAAGTGAATGTGACTCAAGACAAGGCAACACTATCAGGACCTATACATGAATTAGAGTGATATACAGAAGGAAAGAAATAACGTATGTGCACATAAAGTGAAAAAAATAGTAATGGCACGAACAAGAGAAGCAAGAACCAAATATGGCAGAAAAGAAATAACAATATAGAAAATGCATAAAATACTGTATAGTGGGCAAGGTATACTTGCCTGTAGGTTGCACGGAGAACCAACAATGTATCACCAATCAACAAGTCAGAAAATCCAAGTCATCACAACTGTCTCCGAAAGCTGAAATAAACATTACCAATGTTCTCAGAATAGTCAAATTAGCTAGGATTGCCTGTCCTTAAGTCCAGTTCTGGACACAGAAGCAAAACGGTAATTTCAGGCAAAAACGGTGTCCGCCGTTGGACCCGCTTTGCACCGAAAAGTGTGCCAGAGTTAATGGTCTCTAAAGTCGTCAAACTACATGTCTACGAATCCAGTTTTCTGATACGAACCCAACCGTATGTCCAGACTTGGATTCCGGCGGGCCGTGCACAAAATCGCCCGTTGAGTGGGACCGTGGGGCCCACAAAACGGTGATTTTACCAACTCTCAGAATCGGACCAAACTTGGCGTACACGACCAGAAAAATGATACGGTCCTGTTGGCGCAAGTTTCGTCTCGATCTGACGAGCGTGCACAAAGTAGTTGGGAAATTTGCAAAGTGCACGATACGGTGAATTTCGACGGATACGCATCAAATTCGTCGCGCACACACGACCAATTTGATTTCTGTCAAAGCCCACACGTCCGCAATATCCGTACGCGCCTTTCGACGCTTACGGTGCATGACCACGTCGTCCGGTTTGGCGAAACGCACGTCGTATCGGGACAAATTCTAATTTTTAAACTGTTTTTGTTGCGGATTTTTCTTGATTTTGGAAATCAATTTTCTTTTATATACTTACTTATATACCTAATCATGTATATTGTTCTACTATAACACAAATCTTGTTCAATAATAACAATATATACCTAAACTAATGTATTTATATCTTATTTTTATAAGTTGAAATATTGTATTAATCTTATTAGGCCACTAACAACTAAAGGACAAACAAGGATAGAATCATAGAAAGAAGAACTACCAACAATATATTCATGGGTCCTTTGAGCTACTGTACGTGCATGTACCCACATGGTATGCACCTGCAAGTACTTTATTTAACTCCATCTTTCTTTTACCACCTAACACGTGTATGTTCAAAAAGATGGAAGCTTGGGTTTTAAAGGGGATTAAAGTGTAAAACTTACCAAGCTTTATATAGTTTGCACGTGAATTTCCATCTTCTTCTCTGTTTGCTCACATCCTATGTGTTTGCTACTGTATTGCAGCAGTAGTGCTCGGCTTCACAGGAAATAGCTCGACAAGAACGAACAAAAGCGGAGACTTGCCACCGACGTGCTTGTTCGGCAGAGCAGCACCGGCCATGTCCGGCTGGGCTTGTACATGGAATGGCATGGGTTGCATTCGACACGCACGACATTCCGGTCGTTCCGGCTCATCTCATCGGGGTGGTCGTTGGGCGACGTTGCTGTAGGTCGTCGAGATACTCGGCCGCGGGGTCGGAAGATCAAGCGGTGAGGGATGTGGCGCTTTGGCATGGCGTGGAGACAGCCGTGAACGAAGGTGGCTCAAGATGGAGCTCCTCACGGGCACCACGGAGTGGATGCCGACCTTGATGACCTGAGTGTGGGCCTGTTGGCCGTGGGAAAGGACGGCCAGGTCGGAACAGGAGTTGACAACGCTGACGAAGGTGATCTCGTCCGCGGGCAAGCCCGCGGCCTTCATGAGGGCGAAGTAGGCCAGCGCGCCCTCGGAGTCCCCGTTCTGGACCCTGCCAGCGATGATGGTGTTGGAGGAGACGACATTGAGGAAGGACAGGAGCTTCAGTGCCCTCTCGCCCTGCCGGAGGCGCCCACACCGCATGTACATGTGGATATGGCATCTGGGCAGGCGGACGTTGTGGTGGTGGTGGCGAATTAGAGAGGTTGCGTAGGAAAGGTGTTGCACCGACGGGTTGTCGAGAAGCTCGGGGGCGTCGGGATACTGCCGTGCTGATGGTGGTGGGATTATGATGGAGGAGCAGCACTGTGGAGGAAGGAAGAAGATGAAGAATTATGCGGCTAGGGTTTCTTTACTCTAATCTCTCTATGCATGTATATATATGCCCCACTGTGCACATATACTGGGTCAGGTTCAGAAGGAATGTGAGTAGCATTGGCTGGGCCAAGCTGCGTTTGGGGTTGCTTTGTGTGGAACTTAAGGTTCGGATTCTAAAGGCTGGGGGCTTCTTTTGTGCTCGGTTGGGCTGCTGTATTATGGAGTTTCAACATACCAAAGGTTACCTATGGTACCTAACTACCTGTGACTAGAATATTTCAAGTTGACAAAAGCCCATGAACTCACTCACGAGGGATACAGCTATGTTTTTTATAATAAGATACTTGTCAGGTACCATTACTGTCATTAGTTTCACTAATGTTTGTATCAAAATGTACTAGATGATGATCCTCGTATACAAATGCAGTGCTAGGGAAATGGAATGCAAGATCTTTTATCATAGTCGATGCACCTTTCATCTCTCTTTTCTTTTTCAATCAATTGACATATTGAATGATTATTCCTTTTTATATAAAGGACTCATATCTATAAATTATAAGGTCCAACCCCACTTGCTAAACTTTGGCCAACATATTAGTAAGTGGATGTCTGTCTGTGTGCTATGATATGGATATCTGCCGATGCACTTGTGTGACAACATAACTCACCAGGTACCATGCTTCAATATCCTAGTCATCTTGAAATTCAGAAATTGGTGCACCCTTGTGTCTGCATTCTATTGTAGTATACTGTTGTTGCATCTTCCCTTTTGGTGGGAACATAAAACTCTAAATAGCCTATGAAACATAAGGCTTAAATTATTCTTACACCCAAAATAAATAAAATAAAATAAAATATTTTTTTATAAATTTCGGGAAGGGAGGCTACAGTAAAGTTGGCTTTCGGGCGTCCCTTAGCTCTCCTTCCCGCTATGGTGTGTAACCTATTGCGGGGTTTGAGGACCTTTGTTGATGACGTGATCCAGGAGAGAGGTAAAAACGACAACTTTCCCCGGGCTGAATTGCCATTCCATTATCTTATGGGATGGCTAATTCTGCATCATCCGAATGTGATGAGTCCCGGTCCGGAGGAGGATCATGTTGAAGGAGATGCCTTTATCCGCCGCTTCTATAAGAGGAAGTGGTTACACACTGGCGTCCCCGTTTGCAGGAGAGTTTTGTCCTACCTTCAGGGGTGGGAGATTGTCAAGGTCGTCCCCATCTTCAAAGATTTCGAGGCTGACCAAGATTTAATCGATCGACTCAGGTGAGGATGCGATTACTCTGCCGAAATAGGGTTTTCGTTGGTTGCAAAGTATTCGGCCTTCTCACTTGGTCTATCGGAATCAGAATAGGTGTTATCTAGAGCCATATCTGCCCAGCCGGTTCGTTCGCCAGTTTGGCTATACTCAGCTGATGCTACCGAATCCCAGTAACAGTCTGGGGTTCATCGGTAGTTTGCTGGATGGAGCCCGGGGCTGACAATATTACAATGTCGGGTGTACTGGTGTCCAGTTTACGGCGCCCGTTCGCAACCCTCGGCCACAGATCCTGTATTCGGCTGCTAAGCTGTATTATACAATGAATGCTGCATCTCCAGGTTATGACAGAGAGACTAGTTTCATCATTGGAACTCAGCTGGAGGCCACGGCGAACATGTTGATGGTGGCTCGGTCATATCGCCCACCAGAACCAGCGGGATATTGGGCTGCTGCTGCAGCATCAGTGAGAGATCCCCTTGTTGGGAAGAGGCAGACTGACACGGAAGCCGGCTCGTCTGTACCAAAAAGGTCGAGGAAGACGACGAATCCAAAGGCAACGGGAGTGCCACCTATACCGCCAGTGGAATCAGCTCCTGCTGAGGTAAGGAGTCCTCCGTAGCTTTGGCTTATCTTGTCGTTTTGGTGACTTGTGCTTTTCTTCTTGTAGGGATCGTCGAAAAAGAAGACCCGCGTTTCAAAACCGGGTGTCAGTAAACCGAAGGAGGTAGCAAGCTCTTCTGATGAGCGCATCCCTCCGATGGTAATGTCTCCAATAGAGGAGAGTCTCGAAGATGTTCCCGCAGAGGTTTTACTATCTCCAGACTTTGTTGAAAGAGATGCAGAGGTTGCAGCAACTTTCGGGGAGGTGCCAGCTGCCGTGAGGGCTTCGGACGTTGAGGGTCCAGCTGACACGGGGCTTCGTGATGATGATGTGGGGTGGAGTTCGTCGTCTTCGGATGACGTTGCTCCAGAGTTGCAAGAGCCTGTTGCGGGGGCAACAGAGATGGTTGGAACAGAGGAGAGGGTTAATTCCCCTCCTTGTTATGATGAGGGGAGGTCGGCTGCATCATTGCCGAGCCCTACCCCAGACTCAGCGGCGAAAGCTGAGGTGGCTACCGATGAGGTGGTAGCGACAGATCCTGTCCCTGTAGAGGGATTTGATGAAGAGACTCATCTGACGGTCCTGACTTCAGGGACGAGTCGGGAGGTAAGTGTTGATCTCCCCGTTCTGCCAGGGAAAGTATTGGCTGGTGATAGTACGTTGGGTATTAGAGAGGTGGCCACTGACGTCGGTGGTACTTCCAAGTTCGGGAAGGGTAAGGGTGTGATGGAACCCTCTGTTGCTCCTTCCACTTGGGGTACTATCTCGATGCCTGTCCCAGCTTCTTCTGTTCCTTTGGCTCCTCGAACTAGTAGTCAGGCCCCTGTTGATGAAGAGCCTACTGATACCGAGGTTACAGCCTCGCAGGTTGAGGTCGACGGGTCTTCTTCCGGTCCGCCGACTGGGATAGTTCCTCCAACCCCTGCTATGACGCCGCAGGTGCTGGCGGACGCAGATGAATATGTGAAATTCATCGTTGAGGCAGTATACAAAATGCTGCAGAAGGGGGGTGTCGGCAGTGATGGACGCCAACGGGGGCTTTGCGACGGCAAGAACTCTGGCATTGCCTCATATCAACCTGATTCGTGTTCACCAGGGCCACGATCACCTGGCCGTCATTCTGGAAGCCACGATGGCTGAGTTGGACCAGCGGCTTTCCGAATTAGAGCACATCCAGCGAAATGACCTCTCTGTCCTGATAAATACGGAGAAGGAGAAGCTGCTCGCCGAGACTGAGTCTTCTTACCAGGCCACAGTGAGTGTCTGGGAACGCGAAGTAGCTGAGACTGAAGCTGCGGTGGAGCGATTCTCTCAGTCTACGCGGAAGATAGTGGAGACGCGAGCTGCGTTGGACACTAATATCGCGGAGATTGACGCGCAGATGCGCCGCCTTGAGGATCAGCGGGCCCGACTCCTATTGGACGCTGAACGTGTCCAGGCTGAACACGTAGCATTCAAGAAGGAGGAAGCAGCTTTCACTCTCCGAGCTCTTACCCTGGCTCAGCAGAGACAGCAGCTTGATGAGAAGCACGATGATGAAACTTCTGCTGAGGCTGTCGAAGCGATGCGTCAAGAAGCTGAACGTCGAGTCTTGGCGACTGTGGAGACTCGGGCGGCAGATTTGAAATGCCGAATTACAGAGCTTTCCGCCATCCCTGGGGATATTTAGGGCTTGTAGTCTCTGCTTTTGTATTTTTGCAACTCTTGCTGGGGATAGTGTAATCCTCTACTCTCCTTAGAAATAAAGAAGTACACCATTTTCTGCGATGTGTTCATTTTTGCTTGTCATGAACTTTGATGATTTGTGTGGACCTATTATCTTTTGCGTACCTTGGTTTCAGATACAGATAATAAGTTTGAAGGACCCAATGTATTTGCTCAGAGGTAATGTGGACGTGGCAAATATGGGGTTCAAATGATAGAATCTTCCTACTCAGAGGTGTTATGGACGTGGTAGGAATGACTCTGGGAGATGCACGGAACTACTCAGAGGTAATGTGGACGTGGAAGTTCTGCGATCGATGTACGGCAACGCGGGGGTTGTCTGTACGGGATGTTTACTCAGAGGTAATATTGACGTGGTAAACATGGAGGATAGCGTAGTCTTACGGGGTGTAAGATTCTGCCTTGTAGGGCGTAGGGGAACAACTCAGAGGTGATGTGGACGTGGTTGTTCTTCTACTGAAGGATGCCACGGAACAGCTGGGTTCCGGAAGCGTATAATTTTGTAGAAGAGAATTGTCTGTGAGCCCTGATGATTGGGTCCACAGATCCCCTGGTGGAAGCACATGTCTGAAAGATGTCAAGAGTAGTACTTCTTTAGGAACTTGCCGTTGATGGACATCATGAACAAGTCTCCATTGGGTTTGGCGAGACGGTAAGCACCGTTTGAGTATACCGTCTCGATGATGAAAGGTCCTTCCCATTTGGGCTCGAACTTTCCTGGTGTTTTGTGAGTCAACACCATCGGCCTCATGACTACCAGAACCAGGTCGCCAACTTGGAAAGTCCTCTGCTTGACCTTCTTGTTGAAAGCCTGTAATATACGGACTTGGTAGAGTTCGATGCGTTGTTGAGCTAGAAGACGCTTTTCGTCAAGTGCTTCCAGTTCCCGCAGACGACGACGTTGATTGTCTTCTTCTATGAGTTGGTTTGTGATTGCTACGCGGAGTGAGGGTATCTGAATCTCGAGAGGCAGTACCGCTTCGCTCCCGTAGACCAAGGAGAATGGTTGCCTGTCGGAGTTCGTACCGTTGTACAGTAGGCCCAAAGGCATTCGCCAAGCTTTTCATTCCAGTCGCGTTTGTTAGATGACACGATCTTTTTGAGTAGCCTGACAATAGTTTTGTTGAACGTCTCTGCCAATCCGTTTGCTGCCGGATTGTAGGCGGTTGATGCCACGTTTTGAATGTGATTCTTGTCACAGAATCGGCTGAAGACATGGCTGATGAACTGAGGACCATTATCGTGGATGATCCTCCGGGGTACCCCAAAACGGTAGATGACGTGGTACTTGATGAAGCTGATCACCCTGGAGCTTTTTACTTCTGCCAGAGGAACTGCTTCTGCCCATTTGGAGAAGTAGTCGGTGATTGCTAGAATGAAGCGGTGTCCTCTCGATGAAGGAGGGGTGATTGGTCCCACAATGTCCATTCCCCAAGCTTCGAAGGGCCAGGAGGCGACCGTAGGATGTAGCGGTTCGGACGATGTATGAATGAAGTCTGCGTGAAGCCAGCACGCATGGCACTTCTTAGTATATTCAACAGCGTCAGCGGCCATGGTTGGCCAGTAATAGCCCATGTGTCGCAGTCGATCCTGCAACTTAGGACCGGGCTGATGGGCCCCGCATGTTCCATCATGAGCTTCTCGAAGGGCTTCGGCTGCTTCTTCGTTAGACAAACATCGAAGGAGAAGTCCATCGTAGGAGCGTCGGTACAGCATTTTAGTAGCTGTATCGTAGTAGAATCGAAGAGAGCGTCTCCTGACCGAGACAGCTTCTTTCGGGTCCTCTGGAAGAATTTCGTAGACAGCGAAGTCGATGAACGGGAATCTCCAATCCCGAACGTTAACACCGGCACCCGCTGACATGGCGTGGGCCACTTGTGAGCACAGGTTATTTTTAGGGCAGACCAAGTCTCGACCCACTACCGTGACGTAGTGTTGAGTTCCGAGGGGTGCCGCCAAAGAGGCTGCGAGGCCAGCCAGAGCATCGGCCTCTAGATTTTGTAGACGAGGTACGTGTTCGATGAAGAACCCAGTGAAGGTTGAAATGATGTTAAATGCAACTTCATGGTAGGGCATCAGATCTTCATGGCGAACCTCATATTGCCCTCTGATCTGATTTACGACGAGCTTTAAGTCGCCGTAGGCTTCCAGATGTTTTACCCCCAGCTGTTGTGCTAGCTGGAGTCCCATAATGAGCGCGTTGTACTCGGCCACGTTGTTGGAGCACGGCTTCAAAAGGGAGTAAGTACGCTGGATGACCAGCTGATCGGGAGAGACTAGTACCACCCCTACTCCTGCGATGATTTGGCCTTTGGGGCCTGTTCTTGAAGCGCCATCGAAAAACATCCACCAGACGGAGCCTTCTTTGGTGACGTTTGATTCTTGGACCTCATCCGGGATGTCTTCATAGAGTCTTGAGGACTCTGAGATGGGGTGTGCAGCTAAGAAGTCGGCCATAGCTTGACCCTTAACAGCCTTCTGTGGAACGAACACCATGTTGTATGGCGTTAGCAAGATCGCCCATGTGGCTAGCCGGGAGTTCAGTGATCCTGGCTTCGTCATGAGGACCCTGAGCGGATTGACTCGGGAAATGACATAAATTGTCTGGCCCGAGACATAATGACGAGTCTTTTAGATGGCAAATACCAGAGCCAAGCACTCCTTTTCAACGGGGTTGTACCGGTGTTCGGCCCCGATCAGAGTTCGGCTGAGGTAGTAGATTGCTTGCTCATAGCCTGTGTCGCTGTTCTGAGCTAGCAGAGCGTCGAGGGAATGATCCATGGCACGGACGTAGAGTAGGAATGGTTTGCCAACGACGGGTGCCACCAGAACTGGAGGGCTCGTCAGGTAGGCTTTGATGTCGTTGAAAGCCTTTTGGCATTCCTCTGTCCAGACGTAAGAGACCCCCTTCTTCATGAGCTGGGTGAAGGGTTGACATTTGCCGGAAAGGTTTGCTATGAACCTCCGGATGTACGCCAAACGCCCCTGTAGGCCTCGAAGTTCTCGAAGATTCTTCGGAGGGTCCATATCAAGAATTGCTTTGGTCTTCTCGGGATCGACATGAATGCCTTTCGCCGTGATGATGAAGCCCAAGAACTTTCCGCTCGAAACCCCAAGGAAGGATTTAGCGGGGTTCATCTTGAGTTGATGTGCCCGCATGAGGTCGAAGACTGTCTTGAGGTCTTGCAGGTGTTCTCCTTTGAGACGGCTCTTGACTGCGATGTCGTCAACATAGCATTCGACTGTCTTGCGAAGGTGTTGACAGAAAATGGTGCTCATAGCACGTTGGTATGTCGTACCAGCATTCTTCAAGCCGAAAGGCATCACTGTGTAGCAGAAAACGCCCTTTGGAGTCCTGAATGACGTATGTTTTGCGTCATTGGGGAACATCTTGATCTGGTTGTAGCCCGAATACCCGTCCATGAAAGACATGCGCTCGAAGCCACACGTGTTGTCGATCATCACGTCGGTGATTGGAAGCGAGAATTCGTCCTTCGGGCAAGCAGAGTTGAGGTCTCTGAAGTCGATACAGACTCGTATCTTCCCATTCTTCTTGATGACGGGGATAACATTGGCTACCCAATCTGGGTGTTGCTCTTCACGGATGAAACCGCTGGTCAAGAGTTTGTCCACCTCCTGATCGATGGCGTTCATGATATCCGGACGAAAGTGTCGTTGTTGTTGTTTGATAGGCTTGGCATTAGGTAAGATATTCAGCCTATGCATCGCGATTTGGGGATCAAGTCCCGACATATCTTCGTAACTCCAGGCGAAGACGTCGATATACTCTTTAGCCAGCTGGATTAAAGATTCTCGGTCTTCTCCTTTTAGGCTTTTGCTAACGAAGATGGGTTTGGAAGAAGATCCATCCCCGAGATCGATCTGCTCGACTTCGTCTTCGTCTTCGGTGGGGGGTTCGCGTAGTTCGAAACGAGACTCCCATTGTTGTCCCAGGCGTTGAGCCCAGGGTTCTTCTTCGAAGAATTTTGGCGCTTGGTCTTCGCCTTCTTCTTCTTGAGATTGTGCAGATGTCATGTTGGCTGACAGCACTTTCTTGAAGACTGATCCGATGCTGGTATCGGAATCCCACGTTGACGCTTCAGATGAGTGAGAATGTTCAACTTCCTCTGCATCTGAACTCTCTGGAGTTGACGGCGGCATGACATAGCCTACCCCCCGTCGAGTTTTGTTGTAGTAGTCCTGCTGTTTTCTTTAGGTGTTGGAAGCCGGAGAGGGAGACGTCGACCTTTGCCGTAGTTCAGGCCTTTGTCGCTTTTTAGGTCGTAACCCATCTTTTGGATGAGGTGTAGGCCTCAAAAATAATAGTCACACTGAGTTGATCAGAACTGAGTCTCAAAGTCACGCAGAAGTGATCAGGACAATATTTAAAAATCACGCTAGTGACAGCTCATCATTTGTCAGAAATTTCATCATGACTGACAGCACGACAGTCGAAGAATGTCTCCTCGCATGCCATGTATTCACAGAACTCGAGAGATCACAGCCGACTATTGCATGATTTTCGAAATCTTCTTCAACAAGACTCAGCCTTCGTCAAGTTGGCGTACCAAAAGAGCTTCTTGTCATTTAATATGACTGACAAAAGTAATCACTGTCAGAGATTCTGTGTCAGTCAAGGCATGTCGGATCAAGACAGCTGGCAGTCCTACCTCAATCGAGCGTGGATTATGTTCCTTCCCAAAGTCTGCGTATATTTTGAGCTTTCTGTCTCAAGTTTGCGTGGATTCTGAAGTTTCCTTCCTTAAGTCTGCGTCGATTTTGAAGCTTTTTGCCTTAAGTCTGCGTGGATCCTGAAGCTTCTTGCCCCAAGTTTGCGTGGATTTTGAAGCTTTCTGCCCCGAGTCTGCGTGGATTTCGTCTTCAACAAGTCTGCGTGGATTTCATCAAATTGGAGTACGTGGAAGCCATGCCACTGATCTCTCGCCTGCGTGTCCTGTAACTTGCACACGACTCATGCATGATTGCCATGTGTCCAACAGTTACAGGCCACGTCCAGTAACTGCTCACAACCTTGCGTATGTTAAATCCTGCGTGATTTTCAACTAGGCAAAGGCTGTGAAGACAGTTATCCTTTCAGTTATTTTTGACTCTATAAATAGAGTTCTTTTTCTCATTCATTGTACAGATACATAGTTATCTAACTTACTGTCAAAATTTTGAGAGCTTTTCTTCTTCGCATAGTCTAAGGGATAAAGCGATCGTCTTCTAGATCGGATTCCTACAGTTGTAATTTTCCCAGAAATACAATAAATAAAGTGAATTTATTTATGGAAAATAAATTGGCGACTCTGCTGGGGAAAACCATCTCCTCTTCTGAGATGGCAACAACTCAATGCGACACTTCGTCAATCGGCTCGACGAAGAAGGTAATGACGATCCAATTCGATCAACTCGCCTACGAAGAAATGCAGCGGGCTAAGGGTGGCAAGCCCACTTCAGCCTCCATCATCACTGCCAAGTCGAAGGGACACTCTGTCTATGTCCCTAAGATTCAGTTGGCAGCCAATGGTGAAGTCTCTGCCACAGTGTCTACTCCTAACACTGGCAAAGACTCTACTGCAAGCTCGCACACTCTTGTGCGCTCGAAGATGACACCATTCAAAAGTCATGCTGACAGTACTGGCTCCATAGCCAAGTCTGTTCCAGCGTGCAATCTCACATCCAAAAGTCACGCTGACAGTATTGGCTCCTTAGCCAAATCTGTTCCAGCGTGCAAATTCAATCCCAAAAGTCACGCTGACAGTATTGGCTCCTTAGCCAAATCTGTTCCAGCGTGCAAATTCAATCCCAAAAGTCACACTGACAGTACTGGCTCTTTAGCCAAATCTGTTCCAGCGTGTATTTCCAAAGTCAAGAAACACGCCGACAGCACTGGCTCATTAGCCAAATCTGTTCCAGCGTGTATTTTCAAAATCAAAAATCACACTGACAGCACACTGGCTCCTTAGCCAAATCTGTTCCAGCGTGTAATTCTAAAATCAAAAGTCATGTTGACAGCACTGGTTCTTTAACCAAGCCTATTTCAGCGTGTACATCATCTAAGAAGAATAGCTCTTTAGCTATCTCTTCCTCTTTGCCAAGTTCTACTAGAACTGGGGGTGGTCTTCCACACAAAGTCCCTTCGAAAAGAGATAACTCTTTAGTTGTTTCTTCTGCTCCTGTAGTTTTTACTTCAGGAACAGCTTTGACTGACAATTTTGTTAGTCAAAGAAAAGAAGATGGTCTTTTGACTACTCTTCCTCTTGGACATTCTATGTCTCAAAACTTGAATAAGTCTAAGAAGAAACATTCTGTAATGTCTTCTTTTACGACTTCTTCAAATTGGGCACAGAATTTGTCTATGAAAGAGGGTCTGTTACCAACTCCTAAACAAGAGGGTGGTTCAACTCTTCCTTCTCTGCAAATATCCAGATCAATGGAAGGAAAACTCCAAGTTTCCAAAACCAATGTGTTACCTCAAACTGATTTAAGAACAAAACTTAATCAAATCCGTTTGGGAAACACTTCTGGTGTTAAGAAACCACATCAATCGGAAATGAAAATAAAAGATCCGGATGCAGAGTATGCTAAAAATTATGTGGCTCATATTAATCACTCCCTATATAATCACGAGCCATCAAGACCCAGGAACAAGAAATATACTCCAAAAAATACACAAGGAGTGTTCTCTGATGTACCTCAATCTTCACAAACAGATTTACGAGAACACCTTCAACAGAAAAGAAGGAGTAATTCTGTGACAATGGACCCTGCTGAATGTGACTTCCAGCCAAAAGTCATAATTCAATGCAGATGTCAATCAATGGTTCAAGACTATGTTGATCATAAATGTGACTTCCAGCCGAGAGTCACAATGCAATGCAGATGTCAAACAAAACGAAAATCTGTCTTCAATCGGATTCAGTGTGAACCTATGCCTGATGAAAATGAGCCTTTGTTTGCTTCAGTTAACATGACCTCTCGGAATACTGGGGGTAGAGATGATAGTCCAGATGGAGTATATAGAGGCACAAGAGCAAGAGTCCTGGCCACTAGTCAGAGAACTTTGATCTCTGAAGATGATTCTGAATTCCTTGGAGAATCTAACTTCCCACCTCTTCCTACTGGGGGTAGTTCTCCTATAATTGACTTTGATGCACAAAGCAATGATTCAGAACAAACAACATCCACCTGTTCATCAATAATCCCTCGTACAGTCACGACTTATATGGTTGATGGGAATACTGATGAACCTTCTTCTTCCTTGACTCCTCAAGAACAAAGAATTGCTTCTTTGGAACAACAAATGAAATCCATGGCTGATACTATGAAGTCGATGTCTGAACTCATGGCAACTCAGATACAAAATCGACAGACTGTACCAGATGCCATACCAATTGATACTGGTGTAATACAAGTTCCTCCAGTAGTACAATCTAATACTCCTGGACCAGCTCAAACAAATCCTAGTCTCTCTGGAGCTGGGGGTAGTGCTTATAATGCTGTTCCTCCTCCCAACTATTCTCTACAAGCTACAACTCCACAATCTTCCGGAGTTGTCTCTGAAGAATTGAAGAATCTCAAAACTCAATTCGAGGTATTCAAACAGAAAGATGGTTTACAAAGGTTAGGCATCAAACAACCTTATCCGATAGAATGGAAGCAAGTATCGTATCCTCCTAAATACAAGCCTCCTACTATCTCATTCTATGATGGAACCACTTCTCCAAGTCAGTTTATTAATCACTTTGAAGTGATGACTGACCAGTTGCAACCAAGCGACGCCCTCCTTACTCGGGTGTTTGTTGGATGTCTCAAGGGAACGGCTTATAAATGGTATAGAAGTCTTCCAGATGGGTGCATTACCTCATTTGCCGGTTTCAAACAGATGTTTCTTGAACGGTTCTATGAAGGGCTCAATGACATGACTATGTCTGCTCTTATTAGAATCAAGCAGAAAAATAATGAAACTACAGAGGATTTCATTGAACGGTTTCGAAGAGAAGCTCTGAAGATGCCTCTTGGAACTCCAGATGCTGTCACCATCGACACATGCAAATCAAACTTGTTGCCAATCATCAGCATGTGGACAGGATCTACTCAATTTCAAGATTGGCCTTCCTTTATAGTCAGTGCCAAGGCCGCAGAAATTAGTGCTGAAACCTTCAAAGGTTTAGGAGTGCAGATGACTCCCAAAGAAACAGGTCAAGGTACTAACAATAATGCTAAAAATAATGCTCGCAAGGGAAAAGAAACTCTTGAAGTTAATCTTCAGAGCAAAGATGCATCAACTGTTCAAACTTCTCCTACATCTACAACTCAACAACCAAGAACACCTCGCCCCAAAGAAGAGTACTCTTTCGATGACGACGATGTCCTTGGTATCTTTGAATGTCTGCTGAAAGGTAATAAAATACAATTACCTGAAATCAAGAAACCTGATGAAGTTGGGAAGACAGATCATCCTAAATACTGTCCATACCACAGAATATTGGGTCACACAATTCGTACATGTTATGTACTGAAAGGAAAGATCCAAAAAATGATTAAATCTGGAGCTATCTCCCTTACTCCAAAGAGAAGACCGTCACCTCCAACGTCGTCTCTATGCAATTCGGAGATTTTCCTCCTCAATTCCTTGAAAGTGGGATCGTTCCTATTCCCAAGGCAACTCTTGAGATAGTGAATATTCCTCCTCCATAATCTGAAGGATTAGTTCCAATCACTTTGGAAACATGAGAAATCATGTGGATTCATCCTGATCTAGTGGCAGATTTTGACTCCCATCCTCTTCAAAAGACTACATCTCGAAAGTCCAAGAAGGCTGGAAAGATTAAGTCATGTCATATGACTTCTCTTGGATCTACCTCTGACACAGAGCCAAAAGAGAAGGAAGAAGCACTTGCTACTCGAACAGGGAAACCTTATCTAAAGGATTATTCCAAGAATCCTGAGGATACTCCTGATATCCCTCCAGCTGATAAAGATGCTCCTAATGTTCCTCCTGAAGAAGAATCATCCACTGCACCTGTTCCTTCAACTACACCGGTTGAACCTGTTTCTCCCAAGCCTACGGCTTTTGAGAAAGGCAAACAACAGGCTCGGTTTGATAAACCAATCAAGAAATCCCCTCCTCTTGGGCTTCAGAAGCCTTATAATTTCGACATTTTAGCTCAACTTGCTAATACTCCAGCTAGAATGTCCCTCTTTGAACTTCTACGTCTTTCTAAAGAGACTCGGGAGACGTTAAGTGAAGCACTTCTTCAAGCCGACTCTTGTCTTGCACAATTGAAGAAGCCAGATGCAGAACCTGCCACTTGCTTACATTGTAACAGTGTATTGAAGATTATCCCAAATATCACCTTTACACAAGACGACATGCTATTGGAGGATAATCGACATGATCGGCCTCTCTACTACACTGGTTATATTGATACAATGAAGATAGATCGTATCCTCATTGATCCAGGGTCTGCTATAAGTATAATGCCAAAGAGTCTGTTGGATGAACTAAAAATTCCTCTTCACAAGCTCTCCAAGACGGTTACTACTATCCTGGGATTCAATCAAAGCCGAAGCGAGCCTTTGGAAAAGATTCATCTGAAGCTTCAGATAGGTGATTTCAGATCCAAAGTCACTTTCTATGTGATTGAGATCGTGGGATCCTACAAGCTTCTTCTTGGGAGGCCCTTTCTTCATGAAAATAATGTGGTGCCTTCTACTCTTCATCAGTGTTTTAAGTACATTGATAATAATGGAAGAGTACAAAAAAAAGTTGCTGATATAAATCCCTTCCATGGGGTCGAAGCTTATTTCAATGATTCTCGAATGTACAAAGAAGAGTATACAAGGGTGATACAAGCTATGGAGAAAGAGGATTCACAAAGTGAGACTTTAATAATCCCTGTTAAAGGTCGAACTACTCAGCAACAATCTCCCAAATCCTCCGGAGAAGATTCTTTCATCATTCCGGTGAGTGGACGGATCTCTCCGTTACCTCAGTCGTCTGCTCAAGATACAATGATCATTCCTGTTAGTGGGCGTACTACAGTTCCTGTATCTTCACAGGATACTCTGCTAATTCCAGTTGGAGGACGGATTACTCTTCCATCTCAAGCTTCAAGGGAGCTCACCTCTTCTGAGCCATTTGTTATCGATCTTAATCGAAACAAAGCTTCTTCTTGTTCTTCTTCTTCCTCTTTAGTCATTGACTTGGCTAAGATCTCTAAGGCTCAGCCTTCTCCCAATGTAAATATTGCTGCTTTTACATTTAATAAAAAGTCTCCATTTTTGCAGTACGCTGATGTGTGTAATTATGTTCATAGTTATTTACATTTGTTAGATGACTTGAGCACAATAACCATAGGAGTTATACAGACTGTTCATACAGATATATCCCTAGAACCTGTACAATCTTCATACTTTCTAGTTCCCAGCAGAAAGCCAGGAGACATTCCAATATTCTTTTACAAAGGGCCCCAAAGTCCTTCTGATTTAGAAGATGATGACAAGAATGACGATACTGGAAGATTACAACTATGTCGTTATAGTCAGCAATCTAAAGACATCATTAAAAATATGGGCTATGACTTCAGGACTGGCCTCAATAATGGCAAAGGAAGAAAAATGCCTGTCCGGATTCCTCCTCTGAAATATGGAAGGACAAAATGCGGATTGGGCTATATTGCTCCTACTCCTTTTATCAATATTATCCATGAAGATCCCGAGTCTGACGAAGATAAGAGATCTGATTCTTCTAGTACCACTTCTTGGGATTCCGATACGAGTATCGGTGATTTCTACTGTAATATTCTGTCTTCCAACATGGTTTCTATTGACTGTTCTGAAGAAAGTGATGAAGACGAAGAAGAATTTGAAATCTCACCTGAATCAGAACAATGGGCCCAAAGGTTAGATAATCAATGGGAGTTCCGTTTCGAGCAAAAAGAACCTCCGACTGAAGATAAACTTGTTCAAATAGATGTTGGTGAAGAGGGATCCCCCAAACCAATATTCATCAGTGAAAGTCTTTCAGAAACTAATAAGCAAGACATGATTAAACTCATTCGTGATTACATCGATGTCTTCGCTTGGAGTTATGAAGATATGCCAGGACTTGATCCACAAATCGCAACTCACAAGCTCAATATCTTGCCGAATGCTAAACCGGTCAAACAACAACAGCGACGATTTCGTCCAGACATTATGGATGCAATTGAAGCTGAAGTCAATAAACTCATGGCCTCCGGGTTTATTAGAGAGAAACAACATTCCGATTGGGTGGCTAACATAGTTTCTGTTCTTAAAAAGACTGGCAAGATCAGAGTTTGCATAGACTTCCGCGACCTCAATGCGGCATGTCCTAAAGACGAATTTCCTCTACCAATCACTGATGTCATGATCGATAATACCTGTGGATTTGAATGGATATCATTCATGGACGGGTATTCTGGATATAATCAGATTAAAATGTTTCCAGACGACGAGAAACACACTTCTTTCAGAACGCCGATCGGTACATACTGTTATACAGTGATGCCATTCGGTCTCAAGAATGCAGGAGCAACTTATCAACGAGCTATGAGCATTATATTCCGTGAACATTTGCGGAAAACAGTTGAATGCTACGTTGATAATATTGCAGTCAAAAGTCGATAAAAAGAGGATCACATCCAAGATTTGAAGACTATTTTTGATCTAATGCATAAGCATCAGTTAAAGATGAACCCTACTAAGTCCTTCTTAGGTGTCTCTAGTGGTAAATTTCTCGGCTTCGTCATTACCTCTAAAGGTATACACGTGGATCCCGAGAAGATCAAAGCCATCCAAGAGATGCGTCCTCCACGCACCTTAAAAGAGCTACAAGGATTTCAAGGAAGGAACGCTTATATCAGGAGATTCATCTCTAATCTTTCAGGACGCTGCAGACCATTCAATAAACTCATGAAGAAAGGTGTTTCTTTCGTCTGGAGTGATGAATGTCAGAAAGCATTCGATGATATAAAACAATATCTGATGAGCCCGCCAGTATTGGTACCTCCCGTTTCAGGAATACCATTCCTTCTGTATACCCGAGCAATGAGTCATTCACTGGGTGCATTGCTTGCTCAAAAGAATAAAAATGGTCATGAACAAGCCATTTACTATCTCAGTCGAACTATGACCGGAGCTGAACCTCGATATTCACCGGTCGAAAAAGAATGTCTAGCCTTGATGTTCGCTGTCCAAAAGACACGTCATTATATCATTGGCCAGACTATTCATGTCATTTCTAAGATCAATCCTATACGGGTCATGATGAAGAAACCTAGTGTTTTGAATTCTCGATTGGCTAATTGGGGAATCCTACTTGCTCAATATGATATGCACTATATTCCTCAGAAGTTAGTCAAAGGACAAGCTTTAGCCGATTTTCTGGCTGCTCATTCAATTCCAGAAGATTCAAAACTCTATGATGAAATCCCAGATGAAGTTCTAGATTCAAACCAAATTGCTGAAAAAGATTTTACTTGGCGTCTATTCTTTGATGGAGCTTCAAGAATTGGTCCTAATGGAGACATCGTCGTTGGAGTTGGAATTGTTCTTGTATCGCCAGAAGGTCTTGCTATCCAACGAGCTTATTTTCTTGATCAACCATGTTGAACAATGTAGCTGAGTACAATGCATTGCTCATTGGTCTTCAACTCGCTAAACATCTGAATATTCAACATTTGGAGGCATACGGAGACTCTAAACTCATTGTCAATCAGATAAGGGGTACTTATGAAGTTCGCCATCAAGATCTGGTTCCTTATCATAGATCAGCTATATCTATGGCTTCTTCGTTTGAAGAATTCTTCATTGAACATGTTAGGCGAGCATATAACACAGAAGCTGATGCTCTAGCTAATCTTGCGGCGGTGTTGGCTATTCCGATTAGACGGCAACAAATAATTATTGTTCGCAATCAAGAATTGTTTCATCTCGAAAACAATCTGACTCTAGGACTTCTAATTGACATTGAAGAATTAACGTCTCATGACGTCAACACAACAAGAGGATTTGGATTTAGTCGTAAATCTTTATCATCTTCATCTGATTCTAGCATGGAATTCATCTTCAGTAATTCAACTGAGACTCAGAATACGGATAAAGATTGGAGACTTCCTTTCTTAGATTTCGTATTGTATGATATTCTTCCGGATGATCCGAGTGAGGCAGCATCTATCAGACGACGATCACTCAGATTCTATTACAATCATACTACAAAAACCTTATATCGTCGAGCTTATGACGGTCTACTTCTTCGATGTGTTGCCGGTGATGAGGCTCAGCAGATCATTCGCGAAGCACATGATGGAATTTGTGGATCACATCAGCCTGGCCTAAAACTTCAGGACCGTATTCGACGTATGGGTTATTATTGGCCCACTATGGTATCAGACGCCATCGAATATGCAAAGAAGTGTAAAGCTTGTCAAATCCATGCGAATTTTATTCATCAACCCTCGGAATTTCTACATCCGACGGCAGCATCATGGCCCTTCGAAGCTTGGGGCATGGACATTATCGGTCCGATCAATCCGCCGTCATCCAAAGGCCATCGGTTTATTCTCGCAATAACCGATTACTTCTCCAAATGGTCCGAAGCCATTCCTTTATCTGAAGTTAAAACGTCCAATGTCATCAGCTTTATTAAGCATCATGTCATCTACAGATTTGGTGTTCCTCGACGCATTATTCATGATAACGGACCACAGTTCGTCAGTCAGAAGTTTACTCGATTCTGTGACGATCACCGGATTAATAATGTGGCTTCTACCGCGTATAATTCGACAGCTAACGGATTAGCAGAAGCTTTCAACAAGACCATCATCAAACTCCTAAAGAAGTTTGTCTCTACTAACAAACGTAATTGGAGTGAGAAGCTCGGTAAATGCTTGTGGGCCTACCGTACTACAGTTCGTAATGCTACTAAATGTACACCCTTCTCTCTGGTGTATGGTTGCGAAGCTGTTCTTCCATTAGAGATTCAAATTCCTTCTTTAAGGATAGCAATCGCTAATGAACTCACTGCCGAAAGTAATGATCATCTTCGACTTCAGAAATTAGAAGCTCTGGATGAAAAGCGATTATCTGCTCAACAGAATATTGAATTCTATCAAGCTAGAATCTCAAGAGCTTTTAATAAAAAAGTCAGAGTTCGAGCGTATTAAAAAGGAGAACTTGTTCTAACAGTCAGATGTCCTATGACTATGACTCATATGAGCAAGGGCAAATTTGACGCAAAATAGGAAGGTCCCTATATCGTAAGCAGAGTTTTCTCAAATGGAGCTTATCAACTCTCAGAACTGGATGGCCGAAAAGTTATGATGCCTATTAATGGCAAATTCCTTAAAAAATATTATGTATAAATGTAAATGCTTGTAATCATCAGACAAGTTCATGTTTAGAAATAAATTTTTTATTTTATTTTAATCATGAATGATGGTACATGATATTAAGGAAGATCACTATCATCCTTCTCTACGTTTGGACGTGGGCCACTGCCGTCCTTCTCGAAAATACGATCAGCAAAAGAACTGAGGACCTTCTTGCTGGAACCCACGAGGAACTTACAAGCGGCCATCCTAATGGCTTCTTCTTCTTCAGTCCTTCCTGGTTCGAGCAGAAAGTCCAAAATATCTCTTGGTGGCTTGGGTGCAGACGAACCTTCGCCTGCTGTTGCCTTCTTCGATTGAACTGGATCAGCAGGGCGTTCTTCAGTGCCTTTCTGAATCTTCATGGCGATTTCAGCCTTCTTGGATGATTCTTCAGACGACATTTTTATGTTGAGGAATAGAAGTGTTCGTTCTTTTCAGATTTCTGCTATATTTATAGGCAGAAGTTCTTTAAATAATGAAACGTCACGTTCATCCAACGGTTCACACATTCATTAATGTTTGACGGTTCATCCGTTCATTTCTCATATTCATCAGACGGTTCGCCCATTCATTAATACTTGACGGTTCATTCGTTCATTTATTACATTCATCCGATGGTTCGTCCGTTCATAATCTTCTATCAATTTTGGGGATTCGTTACTTACCTTTGGATCAATTCTGAATCTACTTACTTGTCATTTTTGACCTCTGCATCGAAATCAATCTATTTTCTTTGGAGTTCCTACATATTATCATGTCCATATTACCTCTGATAATATTATATACTCTAAATCAGAAAAGAAGATTTTATTATCTATCATGTCCATAATTCATCCACAAATACAAATTTTTGAGCATAGAAGAATTATCATTTCCATTCTCATTTCACCACAAAAAGTCTATTACATTCTCTTAGACTTTCTTACAAATCATAATGGAAATCTATTACAAATTTTGGATTTTCATTCCACACCACAACAATAACCTAATAGAGATCTATCTTCTTCTTTGGATCTTCTCCGTCGGACCTTCTCCGTCAGGTTCGTTGTTGGTGGCAGTTCCTGACTGTCTGGGTCCCAGTCACGACCAGATCAGCAGGAATCAAACTCTGGTCTTCTCTTTCAGACGAGAGGAGAACCACAGAGTAGGACAGCACGAAGACGTGTTGCTGCCAATAAAACTGGTGGATTGGGAGCGACCTTTCAAAGGAGATAGGAATGTATCCAACATTGGGATACAATTCCTAGTTCTGCCCTGAAAGGAACTCTACTACCCGATTTCTCGGGGTAGAGTTGACTCCACCATCCAACTCTCGTGTATAAAGGCTCTTCCTACCATCTAAGGAAGACCCTTATATCCCACGAAGAGTTCTGAGTTGTCTGATTTACGCGTCAAAAGCGTATGAGCTCCCTGATGTAGGTGTCAGAGGAATATTCTCCACAGCATCCAAATCACTAATGCCAGTTCTGAAGAAAATTTTTAGCCGAGCTTCTGCAGAAAACAGCAAGGAAAAAGATATTAAATCAACAGAAATATCATTATCATTAAGCGTGCATTTGTCAAACAGAGACAGGCGTGTATTGTTCAGTCAGAAACAAAAGCCCATCTTCAACAGTAAAAAAAATGGTACGTGTACTTACCATCGAGTTTGGTGCTAAGGATTGGCAAACCAATGTCTGATATAGTGCACAGAAATCGAACATTAGAAAGCATTGCTTTCCTGTTTAAGAATGAAATCTCACAAAAAATTCATTCTCAGAGAAGAAGAAGAAGAATAAGAAGATGAGTATGCATGGAACTCACCTATCTATTTAAAGGACAAAGTGCAGGCCTATTCTTGGAACAGATCCGAGTAAAAAGCGCTCATAAACCATGGAATGAGTGTCACGTGTGCTTTGGAAAATAGCACAATATTTGAAACATTCAAAGAGTGCCACTTAATATTCTTCATTAATGTACGCTGTTCAGCATAAAAGTTGTACTACATTTTTCAAAGCAAAAGCAGGCACTGATGACCTTACATAGGAAAAGAAGTACAACATTTCTCAAAACAAAAGCATAAAAGACACGCTCTATGTTACAGAGTGACTGAGCTTGGCGCCCAATTCTTCTACGCTCTTGACCCCCATACGGTGTAACAGAACATTGAACATTTCACGCTGCTCTGCGAGGCTGCGCCCATTGGAAGAAGACGAGCCGTCCAGGCCAAAATAGCTCAAGAAATTCTTGGCTAGTTGTGTAGGGTCATCTTTGAACTCGAAAACAAAAGGCTCCGGTTCCTTACCCCCAAAAGTAGGGTCGCCATGGGCACAAAAACCCAACTTTCTTGCTTCTTCTTCAGCTTCTTCCTTAGGAGTCATGTTGACGTAAGATGAATATCAAAGCTGAATTTTCTCCCTGTTTATATAACAGAGCTTGTCGACGGTTCATATTCCATCATAAATTGGATGCAATCAGTCTCGAAAAATGAAGAGTCATCATGACATTTAATAAGTTCATTTGCATGTTTATCTTTTTTTCAAAGTATTTCGAAATTTTGAAGTCTTTTCAATTTTCGAAAACTTTGAAGGGGGTTTTGTAGGCCTAAAAAATAATAGTCACGCTGAGTTGATCAGAACTGAGTCTCAAAGTCACGCAGAAGTGATCAGGACAAATGTTTAAAAATCACGCTAGTGACAGCTCATTATTTGTCAGAAATTTCATCATGACTGACAGCACGACAATCGAAGAATGTCTCCTCGCATGCCACGTATTCACAGAACTCGAGAGATCACAGCCGGCTATTGCGTGATTTTCGAAATCTTCTTCAACAAGACTCAGCCTTCGTCAAGTTGGCGTACCAAAAGAGCTTCTTGTCATTTCATGTGACTGATAAAAGTAATCACTGTTAGAGATTTTGTGTCAGTCAAGGCACGTCGGATCAAGACAGCTGGCAGTCCTACCTCAATCGAGCATGGATTATGTTCCTTCCCTAAGTCTGCGTATATTTTGAGCTTTCTGTCTCAAGTTTGCGTGGATTCTGAAGTTTCCTTCCTTAAGTCTGCGTGGATTTTGAAGCTTTTTGCCTTAAGTCTGCGTGGATCCTGAAGCTTCTTGCCCCAAGTTTGCGTAGATTTTGAAGCTTTCTGCCCCGAGTCTGCGTGGATTTCGTCTTCAACAAGTCTGTATGGATTTCATCAAATTGAAGTACGTGGCAGCCATGCCACTGATCTCTCGCCTGCGTGTCCTGTAACTTGCACACGACTCATGCATGATTGCCATGTGTCCAACAGTTACAGGCCACGTCCAGTAACTGCTCACAACCTTGCGTATGTTAAATCCTGCGTGATTTTCAACTAGGCAAAGGCTGTGAAGACAGTTATCCTTTCAGTTATTTTTGACTCTATAAATAGAGTTCTTTTTCTCATTAATTGTACAGAAACATAGTTATCTAACTTACTGTCAAAATTTTGAGAGCTTTTCTTCTTCGCATAGTCTAAGGGATAAAGCGATCGTCTTCTAGATCGGATTCCTACAGTTGTAATTTTCCCAGAAATACAATAAATAAAGTAAATTTATTTATGAAAAACATGAGGTACTTTGTCTTGTCCGTGTACCGATAGAGTTACATTCTGCCGGCATCTGGTTCTGGCTCGAGTGGCGGGAGGTCTTGATGACGCTCGACCTTGCCGAAGATGATGGATTCTTCGTCTCGACTCCGTGGTAGGACTATGTAACAGACCCCTTGGGACGGGACTACTCGATTTACATGATGGACGGTCGTTATTTGTGTTTGCAACGACCGTAGAGCGTTGAAATGCGAGATTTTATCCCGTGGGATTATATTGTCGAGAGATGGGGCATCTACATCGGCCGAGATATATTCCCTCAGCTCTTCATCTGTAAGCACTGTAGTAGGATCGGGAGGGTCCACCACAGCGTTGATCTGGGAGTTCGAGAGGACTACATGGGCCTTCTCTGGCGGCTGGGATGGCGGTGGCTTGCCCTTAAGACGCATCTTCAGAGGTGCCTCTGCTGCGCCTCCGGTGCCTGGCGCCTTCCCCTGTAGTTTTGCTACAAGAGGAGCCGATGTTTGAGGGGGCTTTCCCTTGAGCCGTATCTTCAGGGGAGCTTCAGGAGCAGCTGGTGCTTTCCCGGATAGCTTAATGCTCATGGGGGACAACTTCTGAGGCGGTTTGCCTTTGAGTCGGATCTTCAAAGGAGCATCGGAAGTGACCTCAGGCTCCATGTCCGGCTCTGCTGCCGTTTCTTCTGCTTCGTCATCAGCATCATTGGCCTCCTCCTCGTCAGGTGACTTGTATAAGTCGGCATTGGTGAAGTAGGCTTCAATCCCTTTGAAGGGGTCGATGTCTGCGAACTCCGTACGGATGACGTTGTTGGTGGACACGTACTTCATACATTGGTGGAGCATGGATGGCACCACCATGTACTCGTGCAGCCATGGGCGACCCAACAGAATGTTGTAGTTGACTTCAGCGTCCACGACATAACAAGTGACCTCGGTTCTAAGGTTACCGATGTGGCACTTTAGTCGTATTTTGCCCAGTGGTTCGCTTTTGCTGGCGTTGAAACCATTGATTGTCGTGTTGGAGGGCGCCAGTCGGTACATTGGGATCCCCAGTGTTGAGAGCAGCGTCTTCGGGATGATACTGAGGGAAGATCCCGGATCGATCTGAATCCGCTTCACCTTGACTGAACCGATGTACCCTGTGTAATACAGCGGCCTGTTGTGTAAAACCCCTAAATTTCTACTATATTTTTAGTACTGATTTTTTTTTGTATTTATACGTCGCATAGTCGTATTGTACGTCGTACGATAATTTACGTTTTTCATATTACTCGTCGAGTGCGAATATATGCGAGGTATATATTTTTAGAAAAATAAGTTTGATTTTATTATCAGTAATGGTTTCAAATTAATATATATAATAATTATTTTTTTATTAAAGGCAAAGTCTATTATTTATTTATTTATAAAATGCTATCTTATTGACTAATGATAATTTAGAAAACTAGAAAATTATTTCATTATATTTTTAAAATTTATTTTTATTACTTATAATAATTTATTTAGTAAAGAAGTATTTCAAAGATTTGATTGTTTATGTTTAAACTCATAATTGTTTTATCTAAATTATTAAATGTAGTTTAAGATTATTCATATTAATATTTATAGTGATTTTTGAAATATATTTAATATTAATATTTTATTATTCGAAAAGATGTTTAAAAATATTTATTATTTTCGAAATTATTATTAATGGTATTTTGAAAAATATATTTGGAAGTTACTATGGCATTTAAATCTCGATTTAAATTTATGGATTCATTTAACTAGTTTAATATTTGCAATTGATTTATCCCATTTGATTTTTAAACAAAAATTAAATTAGATTTTGATTTGAATTGGAAGTTGAGTGATTTTAAATTAATTATGAAATATCTAGTTTGGGTTTTAAAACCCCCACAATCCTATCTAAAGGGGAATTCTCACATCCTATAAATAGGCAGGTACTCCTCCCTATTATTTGTCATCCACAAATTTTTCTCCACAAATATTTTCTCAACCCGGTGCACCGTGTCCGTGTTCCCTTCCCGTCCACATTCTTATTCCAATTTTTACATTTACATTTTCTCTCCGTGTCGGACAAACCCCGACACGTACATCACAAAATCCTAAACCTAGTCTCCTGCTCCGTCCTCCACCATGTCCTGTCCAACCCCGCACGATCCCGACCACCATCCTGCCTATCCCTCGCAGCCAGCCTCTCCTTCCCGATGGCCAACCACAACCACCTTCACCATCCTCCACGCCCCGCTATCGCCGGCCAAATCACCGCCAGCACCCCGCAACTCCATCGACCACACCATCTCCGCCACCACCATATCACCTACGCCACCACGCCACCCTCCTCGGCCTCACCAGAGCCTGCCCCGACCAACGACAGCAACTACTACCAAACCACCACCACAACCCCCACCGTACAGTAGCCCCGTATAGTCGACCACCACCACCGTCACCGGCGCCAACGCCGGCAACCAAGAGAAAACCCGCAGCCCAAACCCCCAAAATAATGAACAAGAGAAAACCCTAACCCTAGCTTGGACTCACCTTCCTCGGTGCCGCCGTCCTTGGCCGCTAGCCCCGTCGGACCACCGCAAGCCGCCCAGCCCGCCAGATCCGCGCGCCCGTCGGAGCCAAACCCCAGCCCGCCGGATCTCCGTCGCAGAGGCGCCACCCTCCGCCGACCGTGGCCTCGTCGTTTCTTCTCCGCACGCGGCCGCCACTCCCACCGTTCTCCGCCGGCCTCTCCCCCGTTCCCCCTTCGCTCACCTCCGCCGGAGCCGGAGCACACCAGCGTCGCGCCTCCCTCCCACCGGATCCGCAGACCGTTGTGACGTACGAGCGCCGAGACCACCGATACTGCTGCGGCGTGCCCTCTTTGCCGCCCAGTGCCTGGCCGCGCAAGCCTCGACGCGCGCATGGTCACCGCCCCATGGCTCTGTCACCGGCCGCGCGTGGCACCCCCCTCCGCCGCTCCTCCATACGCGCGTTTGCCGCCTCTCCCTCTCTCTGGTTCTCCCCATTCCCTACTCTCTCGTTCTCGACCTCTATTTTCTTGGTTCGGTTTGTTTCTTTTTCATGTTTCTCTCTCTCTCTTTGACTTCATTCTTCTTTAAGCTTACTTTATTTCGTTTTTATTGTATTTTTATTATTATTTGTTTTAGTTTAGTTACTGGGAGTTCTCAGTAAACGAGGAGGAGTACAACATCTATTACTATTTATTATTGGTATTATTATCACAGTGTATATATTAGTAGTATATAGGTGTATTAGTATTTTAATTAGTATAATACTTAATGTACAGTATATAGGTTTATATATCTATACCTATATAAAAGGTATTAATAGTTCTTAAAGTATAGTATTGTCTATATCTAATGTTTTATAAAATAAATATAGAGTAAATATTTTTCTAAAAATTATTTTAAATATATATAATTCGGACTATGCCTTCTATATTTGAATTAGTTTTAGACTCCTAAAATGTATTATTTTACAATATTTTAAATATGTGATTTTTGACCAAAAATATTATTATGGTGTTTTAAATTAGGCTTAATTGCACTTTGCTACCCTCAACTATTCCGCGTTTTCAACTTGATACCATAAACTTTTTTTCGTAACAAATTGGTACCTCAACTATTATTTTTTTTCAACTTGATACCTAATTTTTCAAAAATTCCGAAAATGCCCTTCCCTCTTCCTTCCCTCCACCCCCTTCCCCACTCCGGCCACCCCCCTGCTAGCTCCGGCCGCCCCCCCTGCTAGCTCCGCCCCCCCCCCCGCCCCCCACCCCCCCTGCTACCTTCGGCCACCCCCTGCCCCGCCTCCCGCCCCGCCCTCCCTCCCCAGCCCCCCTCCTCCCGTGCTGCCGCGGCCTAGGGGAGAGGCGGGGGCGGGCGGGCGGCCGGAGTGAGCAGGGGGGGTGGGAGGCGGGGGGGGCGGAGCTAGCAGGGGGGGGGGCGGCCGGAGTGAGCAGGGGGGGCGGCCGGAGCGTGCAGGGGGGGAGGGTTAGGGGTAGGGGTAGGGGCATTTTAGTCCAAAATAACATCTGGGTACCAAATTGTTACAAAAAATAGTTTAGGGTACAAAGTTGAAAAATGGTAATAGTTGAGGGTAGCAAAGTGCAATTAAGCCTTTAAATTATAGTTTTCAACCTAAAGGGTATATTTGACAAATTAAGGGTTTAACCCTAAAATGATTTTCAACGTTTCAAAATATTTATTTAAAGTTATTTTGATCATAGTTTTCAACTATTATTATTACTTTCTAAAAATTTATTAAATATTTTGACTAAGTAGAGTTTTTCATATATATATATTTTTTTCTAAGATTATTATGAATATTTATTTCTCTTGAATAGTTATTCTTGTCCATAACCAAATCCTTTCTATTCCCTCGCCAATTCAAGTCTACCTTGTGTCCACCCTAACCAATTTAACCGTCCTGGACCTAATGGAACAGTCCGTGCCACCATTAGAGGCCCTTTGCAAAGTTGTATCGCCGAAGCCATATCTTGTGCCACCTTCATTGAACCACACCAGGCAGCTCGCCAGGCGTCGCAACAGGCAAGTATACCTTGCTAATTAACTGTCAATTATTTATTTTATGCATTATTTATTTGTTCATATTGTTAGTTTCCTTTAATAAAAACTGCGCGTCCAAGTCACACTTGGGTGCAAGCGACTTTATTAGTCGTTATTTTATTTTATGCATGATGACTTAGAGTTAGCGGACTACCTTCTTGTTGGGGGATATCCTTATATCTCCTTTGGCTGTGACACTCACACTACACGGTTTGAGGCATTTATTAGGGGCACGACTTATTGACTAGCTATCTCTAAAGTCGTGTGACGGTAGATATTCGTAACTGCTATGATTAAGGTTTTAGAGACTCAAGCAGTTACAAAACTGGACGAGCCATGGACATGACTTGGACAGTGTGGGAAATATTGGGGGAGGACAGTCGCTAGTGCGTATGGGAAGCCAAACAGGTAACCCATAGTTTTCGAAAGGAACTATGGCGATATATTTTACAGTTGCCCTCTGACGTTTTAGACGTTACGGACGGATACGGATCACTGGATGCCAGTTACGTACTTATAGCCACAAATTCCATCCATGCGCATGAAAGTTGTCCTCTAAATTGCACATTAGGCGGCTAGAATCTCCTTTGCATATTTAGGTCTAGTTTATATATTATTTTATTCTGACAGTTCATATTAGCTTGTTCTTCCTGTATCTTGCTACGTCCGGCTGAGGACCTGGTTTTTCCCCAGGTGTGTGTTCATGTCTTCCGCAGGTATCCTAGCCAAGGCCGTGGTCTTCTCCATTCCTTCGAAGACAATTGCGCTTGGTCCGTCATGCCATTTTTATCGCTCGATTTATTGTACATTTCTTTCATTGAGATAGTTGGTAGTGGACTTTGTCTCCGTCCAACGATTGTATCATAAATATTCGAGTTGATATTTATATTATTATTCTTTTCATTGTGGATGAGATTTAGTTTATCTTGGATTACTGTATTTTACAGCTTATGTATTCATACGAGACCTACGTATTTCGTATGAATACAGCTGGCATGTCTACGTACTTAGTCCTACGTATTTTGGGACTGGGGCGTTACATGTTGTGTCGATTGTGTTTGAGCAATATGTCCTGTTGGGTGAAGGTTATATTGGGGATAACCTCCTCCGTACAGTGACAGTGCTTGCACACAGTCGGGAGATCTTCTGGCTGCTTGACCTGACTGAGAAAGGATTCAGCATCCTTCAGAGCTTCGCAGAGAGCTTCTCGGGAGTCTTTGGAAAGACGGAGGAGCTCGAACAGAGATAGGCGGGCGGGAGTACTGGCGAGTTGCGCCAGTATGTCGAAGTTGTGGGGCTTGGCTAGCCCCGAAGCATTCTCTTTTCGCAGAGGCCTATCGAAGCGGGCCTCTATCTGCTTCTGTTTATTGGCTGCTGAGGGCTTAGACGGGCCCTCGTCCTGGACAGCAAGGACGGTGCCAGGAGGCACCACCTCGACGGCAGCTTCGTCGGGTTGGACGTTCTGTTGTGAACGCGTCTGCATAGGAAGTGCCTCTTCCGCTGAAGAAGAGACCATGCGACAAGACTTGATCTTCCTGCCTTTGGACTTAGAGGTAGGGCGTACCTCCGGTTGAGTCACCTCGGAGACGAGATCGGGGTGAACCCACAGGATCTCTCCTCGAGAAGTGGTGAGTAGGATGAGTCCACTCACGTCGTCACAGGTTGGTGGTAAGTTAACCACCTCCATTGTCGCCTTAGGGATGGGGACGACGCCATCCTGTATTGTAGTCGGCGGCAGGGTGCCAAACTGGAGTGACACCACGTTGGCCGACACCTTCTTCTCTTCATAGTCGACGGAGATTACATCCGCATTGATCATGCGCTGGATGTAATTCTTGAGGACATAGCAGTCCTTGGTTGGGTGTCCGACAAACCGATGGTAGTGACAGTACCTCGGGTTATCTACTTTCCCAACCTCATCGGGACGCTTAGGGTCCGAAAGCTTGATCTTGTCGCCCTGCTTCAGTATCTCAAAGAGCTGCAGGGTGTCTTCGTCATTGAACGAATAAACTTCCTTCGGCCTCGGTGCAAGTGGAGGCTTCTGAGTAGGTGCTGATGCACCTTTTGAGGCATTGACAGTCAATGCCTGCTTCTCCTTTGCCTCTCGTGCGGGGTTGTTGGTTGCAGGCCGTTTTCCCTTGTCCTCGAAGGCAGGGAAACTGACTCCCAGAAGACAAGCGTTGGCCGCCTTCTTCTCCGCGGCTTCTGCTTCAATGATCAAGGAGCTCCAGTCGGGAGGAGGAGTAGAGTTGAGCCAGAGCTTGACTGCAGGCAGCATGTTCATGCTGTAGGAGGAGAGAAGCGCATGTTCTGGCATGCCCGGGGGCAGTCTAAAGCAGGCCTGTCGGAAGCGTTCGATGAACACTCGAACTATTTTCTTCTCCTTCTGGCATATCTCTATAAGGGACGCCATTGTCATGTCCTTCCCGCCGTCGTAGAAACGGTCGAGAAAGAGGCACGTCAGGTCGTCGAAGGACGATATTGAATTGTCGGGGAGGCTTCAGTACCAGTCGTATGCCACTCCTTTCAGTGCCCCAACAAATATGCTGGTAAGAAGCGTGTCCTCCTTCGGAAGATGTCCCGTCTGAGACTGGAAATACGTTAGGTAGCGACGAAGAGAGTCCTTCCCGTCGTACGGTGTCAGTGTTTGTGGTTTATACTTTGGAGGATAAACCACCTTGTTCCACTCGAGGGGATAAGGCTGGGGGATGCCCATTTTCTGGCGCTCCTTGTCACGCCCCGACCCGGAATCACCCGAATCATCGTCCTCGCAGGGGGCGTGATGCCGCACCAGCCTGGATTTGCGCTCGTGTAAGGCAAGATGACAAGTTCTCAAATGGTTATCTTTTAAGTTGATATTCACAACGAAAGAAAAACAGAGTATACGAAACAAATCTCTTTATTGATATTCGAAATCAGATTTACAAAGGCTTTCGATAGCCTAACAATACATGCCAGATTGGCTATAACACTCAGGTTCTCTCTTTCCCACAAAGGATTTCGCCGTTCCATACATCATACCTTCTATATCTCGGCCGCATCAATCCAGCTGCGTAGTCCGAGCGTCAATGCGATAGCACGCTTCAATGCGCTTCGGCATTGCAAGCCTTAACACGTTCAAGCAATGCTTCACCGCGAGCAATCCATTCCCCGTACCCTGCATGAAGCTGGTGGGGGATCAGTACGTTCGTCCTCGCATGTACTGAAGCAAAGATCTTCTTTCCAAACCAACATCTTTAATATTTATGTTGAATCATGCAACTTAGCTTATGATCTTGCTATGTTCTCCTTAGGGTAAATTTCATGGCATCTTTGAAAGCGTAAAGCATGTTATCGAATTGAATAGGCAAGCAAGCATTCTCGTGTTTGATTCGTGGCGCAACTTAGCTTATCGACGCACCCGCCCTTGCAACCGACGCAAGTTGAATACGCCTATCTGTTTTCCCTGTCATGTTATAAGTGCCCTCCATTCGGATCCATCCATGCAGGATATACGCATACCTTGCACTTCCAAACCCATCGTCCTTAACTATATGAAGGTCACTAGCTTGTCAAGCTAGAATAGACTTATATTCGAAACATAAGACGATGTTAACTCCGTGCGGTTGCTAACCAACATCAGAGGCCATCGAAATAATCGCAGCAAGTTGCTTAACACATTCACCATAAGGTCGCTACCCTGTCCGGTCGAAGTGGCACAAACAATACTCAAACAAATCCCTCCTAGGCCGAACGGTCCCAGCGCCCTGGCGTGCCGCGTTCGAGGGAAACCCATGCACGGGCTTTTATATCTTTAAGTCCATTTGACCATTTGACCATTTGGCCATACAACGAATCTTATATTTCATACAACCAAGCAAGTTCGCTTATCGCTATTTCAATTGGCACAACGCCCGAATGTCCTCAACGAACGCCCGAAGGCCATGAACATTTCGAAGGTCACCATGCCGCATTACCCATCTCGTATTTCCTTCGTTAACTTTCTATGTTCTTATGTTTCACACTTCGTTTCAATGTTCAATGGCATTATGTCTCAACTCAATGTTCGCCAACCGAACGACCCGAAGGTCCCGAACACCTTTCGAGGCATTATGTCATATCCGACAGTTTTGCCACATTCGTGCCACAACTGTATTCCTTCATAACGAAGCCATCTTTTGTTATCTCGTGCATGTAAGCACGTTTTGACACATTTATCATTTATCCTTCGTATCGTGCACTTGCTGCACGCGTCGAAGCCGTATTTTCACGTTCAATGTCCGTGGCTTGCGTGCTAGGGCGCTCGCCTATTGTCTTTCAATGTTCTAGCCATTCTAACTCGTGCGCGAAGGCACGGTATGGTTCGTGCACTTAGGCACTCGCCGAGTACAGTTATCCCATGTTATTGCGGCTTGCGCACCGAGGCGCTCGCCTTAGCGATATCCAATATTCCGTAGCGACTTATGCATTTGATGCACGTTTCATTTCAATTGTACTAACTTAGTGTTCGACACACGTTATGATTATCTCCGATCGGACCACGCCCGTGGCGTCGATAGGTTAACTTAGCATACAATGATATATTTGACTTATCGAATGAAGGAGTAAAAGAAGTCAATCCTCCCACCTTGAATCGATTTGCCTTTGTCGTTTCGCCGAGCCGATGCGGCTCGATTCCCTAACTTTGTTGCACGGCCACTCTCCTGACTTAGCCATTCGAGCACTTCGTGCTTCTTTGACTCATACAATCGATTTGTCTTAGCGTGCCCAAGTCTCAGCCCGTCGCAAGGCGTCGATTTGGTTCCGCGGACCCCTTACTAAATATTGCCGAAGATCGACCTCTAATATTTTTGCGTCAAAGTATAACCTGCACACGAAACCAACTAAAATCAATACTTGCATCGATTCGGACTTGCGCCTTCGTCGATTCGATTTCTTAGAATCTTCGAGCCGATTCAACGCACTCATCCTTCGGGGCAACGCAGCGCTTCGCATCGATTCACTCGATGCATTCTTTCGGGACAAGGCAACTCTTCGCATCGACTATATTCGATGCGTTGCTCGGGACAACGTAGCTCTCGTATCGATTCGTATCGATACTTAATCGAGTCAACGCAACTCTTCAACGACTCAGCATAATGCACCATGCGGAGCGGGGCATTACAGAATATACCACTCAAAATAAGGTTCGTCCCGAACCGAAACCAATACTAAATTTCTAAGGGTTTCATTAGATCGTTCCACGATCTCGTCTCACCATCGTTTGGATCGTACAACTTAGTTTGGAATCATACACATATTTTAGGCGTCCCACCAATATACGCATTTCAGCCAAGCTCAGTTGTAAGATATCGGAACAGCGCTAACATGTAACTCCTTATTCTCAATCACTTACCATCTCGTATTCTAAATCGGACTTGGCTCTATTACTTGTTCTCGCAATTCTAGCGCACATGCATATTGATACATGCGTGATCGTCCAACAAAATCAAGGCACATGATGCGATTCAAAAATTGCATTTCTCACTTTATATGTTTCATCGGGACTATCAATTTTACGAGTCGTATCAAGCCGTCGTGCATCCGATCACAACGAGTCTCCACAACGTCGTGCGTTCGGCGTTACTATCCAACGATTTCTGATGTTTTACTTCGTATCCTATCTCGACATGGTTCTCTTTTGTTGACTTGCAAAAGCATCAACATTCAGACTACGTCCGCTAGGTGACTTACCTAGACACCGTGCTCAAATCCTTCCGACGCAAGTTTAAATTGACATTGCACAAAGGCCACAATCTATCCGACACAAATTTACTTCGAGTCGACAATGTTCAATACAACGACCGCCTTAGCACGAATGTCCTTATGACGTATCTTACATTCGATTTCCTAACGAGTAGGAATTCACTAGCCAAATTCCCGACTTATCCGTCTCGCAACATCGAATATGAGTTCGATTCACACAAGCTCAATTGCAAGGTGAATCTGAATCTAATGACATGACTCGTAAGTCAGTTCCTTATTGTTCTCTCTCGTACATAGCACGATTCTCGCAATCGCCTAGACTTATCGTCAACATGCATCGCGTTAATTTGTTATCGATGCAATCCCATATGCGATATCGCATGGGTCATCTTACAGTCTGCAGCATTCAATTTGATTTGGCGGTCAAGTCTTCTAGGGTCAGCTGCCCCGAAGCTACCCTCGATAATTGTGGATCATCACCGAAGGACAGTGTACTACGAACCATGCTATATCTTATTTCGGAGCCAAATCACATTCCGACGATTCTATGCGACTATCCAAGTTTTTCGAACAAAACCATTTCTATCGGCGCAATCTTAGCGCAACTATCCTCCGAGTAAGGTCATGTACTCCGTCGATGATTCTGCTATTCACGACGCGTCTACTCGCATTGAGTTCGAGTCTATCTTATTTCGCGATCGACACACGAGATGTTGTACGCATCGAGCAATCGTCGATGAGTTATAGTCTCGCCCTGATCAATCATAAAAAATTTTATGATCAACCAAGTTCGTTCATTCTCGTATCGTTACTTACAAAATTTCATAGCGCGAGGCACACTCTATTTTTGTATTCTCACATCGTTTACGTTTCCTTACGTATCGATCTCGATACGCCGTATCCATTTCGATAACGTAAGGGTCAACTTTGAATCCGTTTCAACGTCGACTTAGTTTGCATCGCATACATCCAAGTTCGCAACGAACTTTTCCATACGCATCGACTTTTCTCCGATTTTTGCCGTATCCCGCTATACTTCGATCGCGTAACTGAGTTACTGATTATCCAACATCGAACCCTCAAGTCATACGATCTCGCCCTCTAAGTTTCGCATATTTTCAGTCGTACTCAAATGAGTTTCGCCGTAACGTAACCAACTATTTCTTAGGCACGATTACTCCCGTCAACCAACTCTTCACCGAAGTCGCATATCGTGCGATTCGATTACAATTCGCATCGCCCGACATTTCTATCGAAATCGCAATTCGTGCGATTCGATTCGCCTAGCCAAACATTCCTATCGAGATCGCAAGTCGTGCGGTTTGATTTCAACGTTTCGAATTTCCCATCCGTCGATCCGATTGTTGCCTCAAGGCATAATCGTTTCGCTAGTTCCCGTCATTCGACTGACACATAAATTTTTCAATCGACGTAATCGTTCAATGTTACAAGTCCCGCCTTACCGTTCTAACCGATCATCGAAGAACACTTGCATCAACATGCCGTCATACAAATCCTCAATCGAGTCTCGGTGCTACCCCGTCCATTGCGGACAAACCTTCCGCGATTCTCACAATATGTCGATACAATTCATCGCACAAATGGTATTACATATACCACTCGGAATCGAGCCATTCATTGCATCGGTGGTATGCCATATACCACCTAGAATTCAGGTTACTTCCGTCGCAACGTACTCTTTACGAACTAACGATCTCTTCCGACTCACGATTTTCGCAGTGATCGTGCTTGATCACAACCGTAACTTTGATTAATTCAAATCCGATACAACTCAGCCAATGCATTCATTTGCCAACACAAGCTCGGCACGCAACCGAACCAATTTCATTTCTTGATTTATAACTTTTGTTTTCTTCCGTTGCATCTCGTGCAAAGTTTTACTTTCGATACGCATTGCACCCCGTACAACAATTTTATTTTCGATACGCATTGCACCTCGTGCAACATTTTATTTTCGACATTCAAAGTCAATGCTCAATCCGTTCAACACATTCGATATTGACTTATCGCTTTTCCTCGCAACGCACATTCAAAATCGATATGTGAATCCGTTCGACACATTCAATATCAACTTTCATTTTCTTTTCAACGCATCATTTACAATCAACGCGTGGCAATTGCTGCAGCAACATTCCATGACTATCATCGTATTGATGCAACCAACATTTCTCGTATCGTTCGTTGCAACCAACGAATATCTCGAATTACGATTTACGACGTGTTGCCTCCCGCGGCAACAAATCTTTGAATTCACATCTCGCAACTTGTTGCACTTACAGCAACAAACATTTTTCGACTTTTCCACGAACACCATGTAATTTCCAAACAACACGCGACAAAATTACATGGTTTGTATTAGACTTATTATATGGAACATCCAGTGCGGCATCGAGTAGAGTCAAGAGTGATTTCGATTGGTGGTGGGCAACGTTTTGGAATTGAAATGAAACAAGCGTCCAGAGAAAATTGAGCCTAGAGCTCTGATACCAATTTGTCACGCCCCGACCCGGAATCACCCGAATCATCGTCCTCGCAGGGGACGTGATGCCGCACGAGCCTGGATTTGCGCTCGTGTAAGGCAAGATGACAAGTTCTCAAATGGTTATCTTTTAAGTTGATATTCACAACGAAAGGAAAACAGAGTATACGAAACAAATCTCTTTATTGATATTCGAAATCAGATTTACAAAGGTTTTCGATAGCCTAACAATACATGCCAGATTGGCTAATACACTCAGGTTCTCTCTTGCCCACAAAGGATTTCACCGTTCCATACATCATGCCTTCTATATCTCGGCCGCATCAATCCAGCTGCGTAGTCCGAGCGTCAATACGATAGCACGCTTCAATGCGCTTCGGCATTGCAAGTCTTAACACGTTCAAGCAACGCTTCACCGCGAGCAATCCATTCCCTGCACCCTGCATGAAGCTGGTGGGGGATCAGTACGTTCGTCCTCGCATGTACTGAAGCAAAGATCTTCTTTCCAAACCAACATCTTTAATATTTACGTTGAATCATGCAACTTAGCTTATGATCTTGCTATGTTCTCCTTAGGGTAAATTTCATGGCATCTTTGAAAGCGTAAAGCATGTTATCGAATTGAATAGGCAAGCAAGCATTCTCGTGTTTGATTCGTGGCGCAACTTAGCTTATCGACGCACCCGCCCTTGCAACCGATGCAAGGTGAATGCGCCTATCTATTTTCCCTGTCATGTTATAAGTGCCCTCCATTCGGATCCATCCATGCAGGATATACGCATACCTTGCACTTCCAAATCCATCGCCCTTAACTATATGAAGGTCACTAGCTTGTCAAGCTAGAATAGACTTATATTCGAAACATAAGACGATGTTAACTCCGTGCGGTTGCTAACCAACATCAGAGGCCATCGAAATAATCGCAGCAAGTTGCTTAACACATTCACCATAAGGTCGCTACCCTGTCCGGTCGAAGTGGCGCAAACAATACTCAAACGAATCCCTCCTAGGTCGAACGGTCCCAGCGCCCTGGCGCGCCGCGTTCGAGGGAAACCCATGCACGGGCTTTTATTTCTTTAAGTCCATTTGACCATTTGACCATTTGGCCATGCAACGAATCTTATATTTCATACAACCAAGCAAGTTCGCTTATCGCTATTTCAATTGGCACAACGCCCGAATGTCCTCAACGAACGCCCGAAGGCCATGAACATTTCGAAGGGCACCATGCCGCATTACCCATCTCGTATTTCCTTCGTTAACTTTCTATGTTCTTATGTTTCACACTTCGTTTCAATGTTCAATGGCATTATGCCTCAACTCAATATTCGCCAACCGAACGACCCGAAGGTCCCGAACACCTTTCGAGGCATTATGTCATATCCGACAGTTTCGCCACATTCGTGCCACAACTGTATTCCTTCGCAACGAAGCCATCTTTTGTTATCTCGTGCATGTAAGCACGTTTTGACACATTTATCATTTATCCTTCGCATCGTGCACTTGCTGTACGCGTCGAAGCCGTATTTCCACGTTCAATGTCCGTGGCTTGCGCGCTAGGGCGCTCGCCTATTGTCTTTCAATGTTCTAGCCATTCTAACTCGTGCGCGAAGGCACGGTATGGTTCGTGCACTTAGGCACTCGCCGAGTATAGTTATCCCATGTTATTGCGGCTTGCGCACCGAGGCGCTCGCCTTAGCGATATCCAATATTCCGTAGCGACTTGTGCATTTGATGCACGTTTTATTTCAATTGTACTAACTTAGTGTTCGACACACGTTATGATTATCTCCGATCGGACCACGCCCGTGGCGTCGATAGGTTAACTTAGCATACAATGATATATTTGACTTATCGAATGAAGGAGTAAAAGACGTCAATCCTCCCACCTTGAATCGATTTGCCTTTGTCGTTTCGCCGAGCCGATGCGGCTCGATTCCCTAACTTTGTTGCACGGCCACTCTCCTGACTTAGCCATTCGAGCACTTCGTGCTTCTTTGAATCATACAATCGATTTGCCTTAGCGTGCCCAAGTCTCAGCCCGTCGTAAGGCGTCGATTTGGTTCCGCGGACCCCTTACTAAATATTGCCGAAGATCGACCTCTAATATTTTTGCGTCAAAGTATAACCTGCACACGAAACCAACTAAAATCAATACTTGTATCGATTCGGACTTGCGCCTTGGTCGATTCGATTTCTTAGAATCTTCGAGCCGATTCAACGCACTCATCCTTCGGGGCAACGCAGCGCTTCGCATCGATTCACTCGATGCATTCTTTCGGGACAAGGCAACTCTTCGCATCGACTATATTCGATGCGTTGCTCGGGACAACGTAGCTCTCGTATCGATTCGCATCGATACTTAATCGGGTCAACGCAACTCTTCGAGTCAACGACTCAGCATAATACACCATACGGAGCGGGGCATTACACTCCTCTTGTCTCGTCTTGGACTCAAAGCGCTCGTGCAGGTCCCTGATCATCTCGACCACGTCTTCCGTGGAGCTGGGAGTCGGGAAAGGTGGTACCACCGGATGTTGAACATTTGAGGGCTCTGACGTCCGAGGTGCTTCTTGGCGACCTGCGTCCGAGGATACCCGTTGAAGAGGCACACTCGATTCTCCATTGACCCCTGGGTCGGGACCGGCAGAAGGTGTCCTGGTCAAAGCTGACCGTATCTCAAACACTGCCTGAGTCAGTATTTGCATGGAGGCAGAGAGGGTTTTGAGTCCTCCCTCCAGAGTATCTATGCGCCGGACGAGGTCCGTTGGTGGCACATCAGACTCGACATCAGCCTCAGTCACGTTTACTGTCATGACGCGGCCGAGAGTGGATGGATGGGTTGAGGCCTCACTCTCGGCCTCACTCCCTTGTAGGGGAGTTGCCTCTCCTGGAGCTTCGTCTGGGCTACCCCCGGCTATGTTCGGGAGAACATTCACCACAGGCGCATCTGCAAGGGCCTGACTACCCTCAGCTCCGTCTTGAAGGGCCTCTTCGTCTTCGAAACTCGGGTTCGCAGATGCTAGACTACCCCCAGCTATGTTCTGGGGGATATCCTCGTCTTCAGGGGCTTCTGGGAGGCTGACTTCGCCTCGAGGATTTGCCCCAAGTGTGCTTTGGACACACTCGTCTTCGGAAGGAGGCTCGGCAAGGGTCTGACTACCCCCAGCTTCCTCCAAGAACTTCTTTCTCGCTTGAGTGCCTTCGAACACTCCGGAGGATGAGACAGCTGTCTTGGTTTTCCTCGGCTGACTCTTGGATGAGGAAGAGAGGCCGCCAGTAGTCTTTTGGACTGACGAGAAGTTGGAGATCACATTGCATGAAGCAACCGTTGGTTCCTCTTCTGTTGACACCTTCTTCCCGAGGCGACGTCGGAGAGGTGTTGATGATTGCAGCCGCTGGAACACCGACTGCCTTGGAGGGACTGCCGCTTTACAACAGCAGTTGATGGTGACCATAGCACAAGTATGTCCCGTGAGAGGTGCATCATGCTTGTCAGTCAACTCTCCTGATCGGCGTTTGTGAGTAATCACGTTACGCAGATCGTTGGAGGAGAGTGCCACCTTCGCACCCCCTTCAGGCGCATGGCAAGGCCAAGCGCCGGGGTGGTCAAGTGAGTGCTGCACCCCCTGATCTAATACCAAACAGGCATCCCAATCAGTAGTGGAGGAACCACAACATTTGGAGTGACTTGAACGGACCTCAAACGCACAACCGGAGGAGGTGCGGGAGTTCAAGACCACTGAATTTGCCTTGCTCAACTTGGTTGTGCACGTAGTAGATGCGCCCAAGTGAGACAAGGGCTTTGAAGGTCGGCTCGTTCTCGATGCCGCAGCACTCGAGTCGACCTTGTACAACTTACCATCAGCAGCACGCATAATTATGAGCGCATGCTTCTGGCTTGTTGCTGGCATAGCACGTTTGGGACGCATGGCCCGTGCTGCCTTGGACTTCTTTGTACCAGGCCGCTGGGGCGCGTAGTACTCAGAATCCAAATTCTCCTTGCCACTACAGCGAGTGAGTCTGTCAAAGACAGAGATCTTCTGTGGCGCATCAGAGGTGATGCGCAGGGCATTGGCTGCACCCCTGCTCCGTCGACGCATCTTTCTCGCCTGAGAGGGAGATGGCTGGGGAACGTGGTTAGCCGCTCGTTTCCCCGAGAGTTGCACTGTACCAGCGGGCGCATCTTGGTTGCTGAGGACGTCAGCAGGAAGAGAAGGCTGGATTGGCGCATCCCCTTCGGTGGTGGTGCCCGAGGCGTCGACCTTGCGCACCCAGACTCGGCGGGTCTTCTTCGGCTTCGGCAGCCGCTTTGAAGGACTCGCACTGTCTTCAGATATGAACTCCTCATACGCCTGTTGATTGAGGCGTACGACCAGCGTCTTATGGGAGGAGCCCACCTTCACGTCGTCGGATTGTGACACAGCTTTCTCATTGGAGGAGAAAGAGGTCCCCAACAGAGTCGTCAGCTTGTTTGCCATTAAAATTCTTTGATTGCAAATTTTAATACAAGCAGAACAGTGTTACAATATAGGACTTAGACGTAGTCCTAGGAGTACAGTTTTGTTTAATCTGGGTTCCTTGTGCCAATGGAGTGAGTGGTAATGCGTTGACTCCGTTGACGATCTGATGACGGTTATCGGTTCTCTGAAGGTCTGGATTGCTCTGGGTGCTGGAGCTTGCTGAGAGGAGAAAGACGTTGAGTATCTATATCTGCCTCTCTGGTGGTACGAAGTCTCTGTCTGTTCGCTGTGGCGGTTGATATGTATGCACGTAGATTAGTCCGTGTGTGTGTACAAGAAGGAAATGATCCCTCTATTTATAGTTTTGCAGGCTGGCTGCTCATGCGTGCATATATAGGATGCGCCTATACGCGAGGACGCCATGTGTTGATTGCTGATGGAGGCGCATGGACGATGCGCCCTGATCGAGGGGGTTGACTTCTTCATGTTGCTGTTGTGAACCGGCACGTAGCGGAGAAGAAGATCTTTCTGTTGCTGAGATCTTGGATGAGTTGAGTCAAAGGACACGTGTCGTCGACCCATGGCTCGGAGATCTAGGATTTGGTGGGGAGAATGATTTGGTAGGATGTGCCTAGGATTGGGCGCATGAGGAGACTTTGGCTCGTAGCCTTTAGGAGTCACGAACCATTCTGGGCGCATGGCTTTTGAGGCGCATGCAGAGCTTCAATAGTGACTTTACTCCTGTCTTTTGGGATCAGGGAGAAGTCTGGGGCGCATGGCTTTTGAGGCGCATACAGAGTTGTAACAGTGACTTTCCTTTTGTCTTTAGGGATCAGTGAAAAGTCTGAGGTGCACAGCTTTTGAGGCGTATGCAATTTTGGGTGCATGGCCGTAGAGGCGCATGCGAGATGGTTGGGTGGCCACGTGGCAGTAGCCGTCGGAGGGAAGTAATGATGATGCTGACGTTGGCGATGCTTCGTCTTCTGAAAAAGCTACCGACTGTTCAAACTTTGGGAGGCGTGCTGCCAACTCTGTCAGTTCAGCATTTAATGTTTGTGACATTCGATGGACAGCTGAGTGGGCGCATCGGTTGGCATTCCACTAGGTGCATGGGGACGCATGGGGGCGCATCCCCTGTGATGCTCTTGGTACTGAAGGGCGCGTCTATGTGATGTGCTTGATGTTAAAGGGCACGTCTGTGTGATACGCGGTCTGGCCGGCGCATCCGCTTCGTGAGACGTCTTTGATGGTGCAACTGTTACGTTCTTTGAGTGCTTTAAATAGCCGTTTTGACTTGGCTGAATTCGAAGCGTCCGGTTCATCCATTTAATGCAAATTCATTGCACGAGATTCGGAGAGCCATCCACTTGGCGCATGGGTTTAATTTGCCCGGCCTATAAATAGTGGCATAGAGAGAGGGTTTGCCTCTCGTTCTCTCACATCTTTCCGACATGAACTCGTTTACTCGAATGCATTCTATTGACGAGATGCTCCCGAGGGTGAAGATGCGACGCAATGTCTTCATTGATGTACTTGAAGGTGACTGTTACATCCAAAAGTCGGAGTCGAGGGCTTCTGAGGCAGGCAGAAGGTGCCTGTTGCATCCAAAGATAGGGATGTACGAGCCTCGTCTTCGTTGTGCAAGAAGAGCCGCAGATCGGAATTGCGGTGTCCTGACCGTCTTCCTCGAGCTTTGGCGAGCTCCTTCTCTGCGTGGGTGTTGCCCATTCTGGTTGGAAGCTGCTCCTTTAGCCGCGGGTCGATTGCGGTGCTCTTCTCTTCCTTTGGCTTTTGGATGGGGGGGTTAATTGCCACCCTCGTCCTGCTCGGCCAGGTGAGCCTGGCTGGAAGGATGGCACATAACTGGGCTGCTGAAGGGATGCACATAATCGAGCTGTCCAAGGGATGCACATAACTGAGGATGCATATAACTGAGCTGCTGAAAAGGATGCGCCTTGCTGAGGGCGCATGGTGGGATGTGCCTGGCTGAGGGCGCATGTTGATTGCTGCGCCTACTTGAGGGCGCATGTTGGCTGCTGGCTGTAGACTTAGGATCTTTTCTTTATAGAAATTCTCCCTTGTACAGTCTTTCTTAGACATGTAATAGACTTTTATATGTTAAGTAAAAAGTCCTCTTTCAATGTTGCTTTTTGCTGTAAAGCATTTTGTCCAAGCTTTGGCACATGTAGTCTGGCGCATAGACTTTCTAGTTCTGAAATTCCATGCTTCTACGCCTGTATTAGAAAACTCCATCATGATCAGTTGTTGAGACTCGAATCGAAGGGTGCCATTCCAAATACTCTTGTTCCATAGACTCCAAATCCTGGCCATATTGTTAAGAAAGAGGTTATGAACTGCTTCCCAGTTGTCAGGAACCCTTTTAGCTAGGATAGAATCTGATTTAATTTTAGATTCCAATACAATGACTATTGAACTCTTGAACTTCCTTATGTGCTCTCGAACACTTCTCCATCTACCTACTGAGTTGGCTCCCCTTACATTCCAAGCGAGGATCGACATTAACGACTGGATGGATGTTCCTTCAAAATTCTGACACTCGACCGTGAAGGGACGGCTGAGTTGTCTATTCTGTTACTAACATTCTCCTTCCCTATCTTGGCGCCTGGGTTGACTTTAAGTAACAATGCTTCCCACTCTGGATTAACCATGGTAAGACGGGGCTCTTCATCATGACCTTCCTCCTGCAAGCTACTGATCACACCCTTGGCCCTGACTAGATTAGGTGTATCCCTCTTCCAAACTTTATGCTCCTTCATGGAGGTTGGGGACTTAGTCTCCATGCTCTGATTGCTAGTCCCTATATGTTGAGAGGATAGACTTCCTTCTATGGCCAAAATCTTCCCAGCGATTGAATCATGTGTCCCCATCCTTTTCTCCAGGATCGACAAGGGGGAACCTTCTTCCTCCTCCTGAATGGTGATCTCCATACCCTGCCTGGAGTAGGGGACAACTGAGCCTGCCACCTCCTTCTCTGAGTCCCTGGAATTGTCCTGGTGTATAACCGCTTCCCCAATACAGACTGATCTCTTCAGCATTTGCTCACTACTTCTCTCGAGCTCCATCATTGCAGGCTCTTCCATCTCTTCGTCTGGCTCGACCTGGTTAGTCTGTGAGAAGGTTGGCTCGACGTTGGCTGGTTGGGTCGACCCCATATGCTGCTAATTTCTACAATTGCAGTTGTTAACCAAATGTCCGAAGCACTGGCATATGTCGCACGATGGGGGAACCCACTTATAATCAACCTTCTGTGTGAAAACTTGCCCGCTAGGGATGACATACTCTAATTCTCTAGGCAGCTTGTCCCCTGCATTGACCTCTATAAACACCCTAGCGAATGAGATCCTCGTCTTCTTGGTGGTGGCCTCATCTGCTTTGATAGGGATTCCGATAAGACTCGAGAGCTTCATGAGCATAGGGATGCTCCAATGCTGAATGGGGAAGTCTGGGAACCTAACCCAAATGGGTGCTGAGAGCAAAATTTCCTTCTCGCAATAGATTCCAATAGTCCACCGCTTGATTATTATAGCCCTCCCGTCAAATGTCCATAGACCACCGTGAATAATTCGCTCCATATCCTTCGTCGTGCCAAATCGAATGAAGAAGAACCCATTTTCTCTCGAAAAGAACTCCATACTGCCTTTGGGGTGCCACACTCGATTGCCATACGCCTTAATTTGCCCATAGAACGGTTTGTTGCCCATGACATAGAGCACAATCGTATTCTTCCAATATTCCCCCGTCTCCTCTAGATCTTCCCCAGTAAACTCTGCCACTGCTCTCCCTTCGATCTTGATTGGCTCAATGTACTGCATCTCGTCGGCTGAGAAATGACAGTTGGATTGGCACATCTCCGCCCATGTCCTTCCTGTCCTGGCTCGACCTTGACCTTGCGAGGGAGTCCCCTGGTGATTCATCTGCGGCTGGGGACCTCCAAAAGGGAAATCACTATGGCTGACTCTCCTCCTTCCCGTTTGGTTTTCCTTCGGCTGAGAAGTTTGGGAGGCATCCACCAATTTTTTGGTCTCCTGCCAAATCCCTGTCGGCACCCGAGCTCCACTACGATTCTGTGCCCCTTGCCGAGCCTCGGCCTCTCGACTCTTAGAAACTCCCTCAACCCTATTTCTGAAGACTGGTCGATGAAATCCCCTTTCCCCCATTGGCATGAAGGAGGGCTTGCTGGTGTTGAACACTCTTCTATGCCTTTGGACGGTAGTCCAACCCCCACCGCTCTTCCATTCTTCAATCTTCTCCTCCGCATCTCTCGAGCCGCCGGCCGCGGCGCCTGGATCCCATTTTTTTGTTTCCTCACCGCCACCTGCGGAGAGCAAACTCGAAGAGTGAGGCACATCCTCCCAAGAGGTTGCAGGTTCGAGCAACGAGAGAATCACATTTAATTTTATGTGAAAGAATAAATGTGAGTGCGGGCCGGATGCGGTGAGATACAAGTATGGGTGCGGGCCTTCGGGCCGAGTCCGATGCTGTGATATACAAGTATGG